>PVIA01016349.1:0-19271 GCA_004024845.1 Tonatia bakeri | reverse complement strand
GGCACAAGGAAAAAACCTTCCCCAAGGCCGAAAAAGGGGCGGTCAGCAAGGCAGAAAGGGGCCCAGGGCCAGAAGAGCGACCCCAGCTGGCAGGACCCAGGGCTTACAGGGCTGCCAGACGCTGACGTCATCTAACGGAGGCACTCTTCCTCGCTGGCTCCGGAAAAAGCACCGGAGAAAGATTTGCTGTCCCAGCGGGGCTGTTGATTCAGCAAACTTGGGGACAAACCGTGGGAGGATCGTGGGCGTGTGAGAATGGAGCATTAGTGTGCATGCATAAATCCGCACCTCCTCCCCCACCGCCCCAGGTGTTTCCAGAACAACGCAGGGCAATAAAGCCCTGGGAAAGTCGGAACCACACGTGGGGGAGGGGCAGGGCTTGGCGGTCTGAAGTCCGATTATTTCTGCAAATAGGACCACGGTTCTCAGTGACTGGTGGCACCTGGGCCCCCAGGTTCCACGCTGTGCCATGGTGCGTGGCTAGGCTGTGTCTGGCGGTACAAATTCACTTGTGGTGTAGTGGGTGCCTGTCTGGAATGCAGAGCCAGACAGCCCCGAGTTCGAGTCTCCACTCCAACCTCGCCTGGAGCAGGTGACTAAGGCCCTGGGCACAGCCGTGACCAGACCTGCGAAGGAGGGTGACAACGGCATCTTCTGGGGCTCTGGTGGAAATGTCAGTGAGAAAACGGCAATTGTGGCAGACACTCTGTAATCTGCCGGAGAGCCGTCTCCCTCCCCTTCTTTCTTCTAACACAGCCCACTTCCTGCACAGAGGCCGCAACTGGAAAACTTCTTTCCAAACACAGGAAGGAGAGACTGGGGCTGGGCCGGGGGATACCGCTTTTCTGTCCCCGGCTCCTTGGGAATTATGGCCCTCTCGAAATCCTGAGGTGCCACTTAGGTGACAAAGGCAGAGTGAAGAGATGCAAGAGCCCAGTCCTGGAAGAGGTTACCGAGCCACTTCTGGGGGTCTTATCATGGGGACAAAACACCTCCGGGGTTTGCAGCGTTTTTGGTCAGGTGTCCTGATGTCACTCTGATCCAGAAGCATTGCACACAAGTCTCTGCAAGAACTTGGTAACAATAAAGGTCCTTCTTCAGGTGAACCACTTTAAATTTAAACAAAGGCCTGGGGGTCTAGACACAGCCCCACACTTCCCTGAGCCAAGCCCTTTAGCCTCCAGGGACAACAGGACCCAGGGAGGTTTGACCAGGTCTCAGGCCACACACCTCAACCCTTCACACATCCCCAAATGCAAGATCAAACTAGCCCGTTCACAAAAGTAAGAGAATTGTATTTAGTAAAACAACAACAACAAACAAAAAATCCTACTAGCAACCAGTGATTGTTGGTGGTATTCTAAAATGAGTATCTTTACAGAAAGGAACCTTCCGGGAGAATTTGCATCCTCACCCACGTGACTGTGGTGAAAATGTCACTCCAGGTGACAGTATTTGTGAAAATTCATTTGTATTCTTCCTCAGTCTGTGTTTTCCAATATGCTGTTCCCAGGGAGCTGGTGGTGGCTAGAATCCCGGGAAGGACACGGGCGGGGGGGGCCCAGTACTGCCTGCTACTTCCTGTCCCCTAACCCAGCACCCAGGCCCCCTGCCTGCCTTCCTCCTGGAAAACTAACAGCCCGCCCACCACTTGGGTACCCCCCACCAATTTTTTTTCCCCTTGGTCAACAATGTCGTGCTGTTTCAGACTCTAGGTTAAACAAAGCAAAGAAAATTTTTTTTTCTCCCACTGTAACTCAATCTAATTCTTATTTAAATCAAAAGTAAATTTGCAAAGCCAAAAAACAATGGTATCCTGCTAAATCATTTAGCCCGAGGAGACACTTGGGAAGAATGTGGAGGTCACAGGGGGAGAGGGACAGTGCAAACAAAGCACTTGCTTTGTGCACATTTCAATGTTGCAAATGGCATCTTCCCAGAGGAAAACCGGGTTTGCAACCCGGACTCCTGACCTGGAATTTTGGTTCGCCTCCAAAGTGCATCCAAGGAGCACGCCGAAACATTGATTCTGGTGGCGCCCATATGAACATATTCTTTTAAAATTCATGGCACTGCACACATAAAGGGAATGGACTTCATTAGGTGTAAATGCTAAACCTGATTTATAATAAAAAAGAAAATCTAGTGCTTGTGGTAATTTCACAAGCCCAGATTCCATTAGTTACAGCAATATCATTTTGATATTTTTTAAAATAAGGGCTGTAGAGGTGGGTGTTTTTTTTTTAAACCTCTGTTCTATTTTGTTCCAAGTCTCTTCCAGAAACCAGCATTTCAGATGCTACAAACTTGAATTCGCTATGGAATCGTTGTAAAATGAACGTTTATTCTTTATTTTAGAAATTGTTGAATTGTGGGTCCAAAACAAAGGGGTAAGAAAGATCTTAAAAGTACCACAATTGCACAGATAACTGTCTGAACGTGCGATCCTTTTTTAGAACAGTCTATTTTATCGAGCACACCTCTGAACAAATTCCTCAGAGCAGCGAGCTCTGAAGCGAAATGAAGGGCACACTGGACTAGCCTCAGCTGTGCCGACCCCAGGTGCAGGCAGTGCTCCCTCCAGCAGGGTGCTGAGAGACCAGGGATCAGCCCTTACTCCTTCCAGTGACTCTGGCCTCAAGGGGATGAGAACTCAGGTGGTGACATCTGACGTCCGTGTGCCATCTTGGAGATTCTTGCAGGACCGTCAGCTGCATGTGGACAACGGCCTGTTTGTTCAGTCCCCTCCTGCACCCCTAGTCCTCAGCCCCAGGTAACTCAGAAGGCATTCCCGCCCCTTACAGCTCTGCAGACTGAACCCCTGACCGGTGGTGGCCCTTAAGCCAGGCCCAGAGTGCCACCTTTCCCTTAGACACAGCAGGCTATTTCTCAAGAGTCCTCTGAAGACCTTTCTTCATTAGCCTTAGGGTTAGATTGTTATTAAGACAGAAACACCCCCAGGCAGTATATGCTGTTAAACTGGTTAAAAGAATTTCTCTGAAGGAAAGAAAGCCCTGAAGGTATTTTTTATGAGGGAGGGAGAGCTGTAGTGTTGGCTGCCGAAGGTCATGGTGGGGTCAGGTGAGGGGGCCGATTTGGTTCCAGGGAGAGTGAGGAGCAAGTCTTGCTGGTTTCACACGTGTGTCCAGGGCCTGCCTTGCCCCAGATGCCCACCTTGACTTGGGGTATTCCAAGTGAATCACAGTGTCTGGAAGCGACAGTGAGCCAGCACCTAGGTGGGCAGGTGGGCGGATCCATCTCCAGGGTGCGATTCCATGACTTTAAAAATATACACACCTGTGTGGTCACCCTCTAATCAAGACAGAGCACGTTTCCAGAACTCCAAAAGAATTCCCACATGCTCCTTTGAAGTTCATCCCCTACCTGGGGCCACTGATCCAGTTCCTGTCCCGTGTCATTTAAATGGCTTATTCCACACAGCATGGTATTTCTGAGCCTGGTGATGGTGCTCCCTGAATCAGGAGCTCATTCCTTTATATTGCTGGGTAGCATTTCCGAGTGGCTTTTGTTTAAGGAAAAAAACTGTGCTTCTGTTTGTTTTACAGTTTGAATAACCAATTTCACGTGGTTTGATTTTGAATAGAATGTTATTGTTTTGCTATAAAAAGGGATATGTGTTCATTTATTTATTTAAACAAACAGAAAAATACAAAGAAGACACCTTCCTGTTTATATATGTGCGTGTGTACATATGCAAACAAGCAGACCCAAACACACATTTTTAAATAAATGAAATGATAATACTTACTGTCCCATAATCTTTTATTTTTACTCAACAATTTATTCACTGTCAAATATAGATCTCCAATATTCCACTGAATGTATGGACCACATATATTTAATCAGTCATTTATTTAGGGATGTTGGTTATTTTTACATTTTCAAACTTTCAACTATGAATGTTCTCCTAGATACATCTTTTGGCTGTTGTGTAAACGTATCTTCATAAATTTCAATGACAGGGTTCCCGGGTCAAACAATACCAACATACCACATTTTGAAACCTCTTCCCAAAGGGCCTTCCTGAAAGGCTAAAACATTTCTCCTCCCTGCAGTACTGCTCACCTGTTCATTCTTCATGCATTTCCTGGGTTTGGGAAATACATATTTTAAATCTTGCCAATAAGTAAAAATAACAAACAAAAACCCTCGTCACTTGTGAGGGTTCCTTCTTGTTTTGTACTGTTGAATGAATAATCTAACAATTTCTATGAGATGATTAGATGGCTGGATTTTTTTTTTTTTTTCTTTTTTGGCAGTTCTAGCTGCGCACCCGGAAATGGGCGCAACGCTATTCCGTCGCGTTCCACCGGGGCCTACTTTCTCCACCTTCCCCACTGCCACTCTTTTGCCACTAGAGGGCGGAGACGCTGCAGAAACGTAGTCTTACACTGGATACTTAGGAGAGAGACTCCTAAGAGGCCCAGTTAGTAAGGAGGCAGGAACCACAGGCTAATCCTGGCCATTAGCATCCCCAGGCCACAATTAGCCCAGTATGACTGTCTGGCTTTGAGATGTCGTTTAGAATAATAACCAGTGATAACTGTGTCTAGATTTATGATGCCTGGGTTATGTTTAGAGTTGCTCTAATAACCTCAAAATTTTTCTCAAAAACACTTTTAAAATTTCATTTCATTTAGAGTAAGTATATCATATATAACACACAGTTCTCACATCAAGTCCAAATCAACATTTTAGATAACTCCAGGCATGCAACCTAAGAGAGAAATTTAACACAGAAGAACAGGGACTCTGATAAGAAAATGTGGACTTGGGGCTTTTTAACCAGGAGCTGCAGCCCTAATTCCTTAATTCATTGTGTATCACTCAATGAAGGCCATGAAGCTGCCACATCGCTGCACAGCCTCAGCCTCCGGCGACGTCTTTCTCCTTGACGGTGCCTGGAGTGGCGGCTCTTCTCTGCCTCTGGGGGGACGGAATGCCTCTGTGAGGACGCCTCTGTGATCCACCCTGGGCTCCATCCTCCTCCCAACAGGCTCTGAGTGAGCTGTGTCTTTTCTGGCTGTTTCCCCAGGACCTTGGACCACCCCCAGTACTAACATTCACGGTCTCTTCGCCTCCCACCCCACAAGACAAACCTCTTTGTGAATCAGCCAACCTTGGGGGAGCCCAATTCCCACCTTTCGCTTCTTGGTAAGTGGCACTCGGACCACCCCGTCCACAAGTAGACAGAGATGAGGGTTACCCAGACTTGCCGGTACCTCCTAAAAATGTCTGCATAGATGGAATGAAGACAATACCAAGCATTTTACAAGCCTCTTTGTAAGAACACGTAGCAACCTCATTACAGTGCTCGTACATGGGGTAAAAAGAGTAAAAGTGGGA
The DNA here is from genome assembly GCA_004024845.1 of Tonatia bakeri. Taxonomy (NCBI): domain Eukaryota; kingdom Metazoa; phylum Chordata; class Mammalia; order Chiroptera; family Phyllostomidae; genus Tonatia; species Tonatia bakeri. The sequence goes on along the minus strand of PVIA01016349.1, from coordinate 13,904 downwards.
CTCGCTTTGTTGGTGGTGGTGGAGCGGGTTGTGCGTGGAGGGCACTGTTCTAGGAGCTGGGAAGGAAGAGGGGAATCCCTGCAAGCCCTTGCCCTCATGTTACCTACATTCCAGGGTGGGATTGGGGTGGTGGAGAGTTAACCAATATGATGTCAGGGAGCACCAGGGCAAGAGAGGAATCCGATGCAGGAGCAGAGAGGGGTGGAGAGAGCTGCTTTGTGCCTGGCAGGGCAGGTGAGAGCAGAGACTGGAGTGAGGAGAGGGAGTGAGCTCTGCGGAGATATAAGGAAGCAAATTCCAGGTAGAGGGGCAGCAAGAGCCGAAGTGAGTTGAAGAACAAGCCCCAGGTGGCTGGCAGGTGAGGGAACTGTTGAGGAGGTCAAGGCGGAGCAAGGCCCGCAGGACCTCCTTGGTCTCCGCAGGATTCCCGCATGTTATCCCAAGGATGGGAAGCCCTCGGAGGGCTGAGAGTGAGGCGGCATGACAGCATGACCTAATGGCTGTCATAAAAGATCACCCGCGAGGCTGTGCAGTAGGAAGGAGAAAAACAAACATAAGTCGTTTGGCCTAACTCGTGTGGCTAGTGATCTGTGAATGGGGGTGTGAGTAACTTGCTTCTGCACAGGACATTCACCAGAGTAAAGAAAGGAGGGGAGAGAGAATAGAAAGATAAGGAAAACACAAAATTTATTCCGACGGCCCACTTTTCAGTTCCAAGAGATCAGTGTCCATTCTTTTGCTATGGATTTTCCCAAACCCTCCACATTTCTGCTCATCCCCCTCTGCTGAACTGTGTCCAGTAAATTCTCCAGTGTGCCTTGGTGGTCCCATGGTGCTGAGTTTCTCAGGGGTGCGTCCTCATCATTAAATGCGTGAGGCTCGGGGGTCCTCAGAGATTGGCCAGTGCCGCATCCTGTCCCTGCAAATGGCTGGTTTGGCACAGGGGGCTCCAGCTGTAGCAGAGGTGGTACAATTTGAATTCAGTGCCGAAGAGGCCCAGCCAAAGTGGCTGCCATCTTTCTCCCATTAAACTGGAACTTAAAGAACTTGAAGAAAGTACCTAAATGTATCATGAAGAAACAGGACATGATAGTATCAAGAGACTCCAGAATCAAGGAAGAATGGTTTCTCTGACATCTGCTGGTTTTCCCAGTGTTTTCCATTGCCCGGTGGCTTGGAGGCCTGCCTCACACAGAGGCAGGGTGGAGCTGGTGCTCCCCGCTCCCCGTGGGATGAAGAGGGGGTCAAGCAGGGACGCTAGGAGGCTGGGGTGAGGAAACTGGGGTCACTTCCATTTTTTGAGGTTTAGGTGTATTTAAAAATGAGGAGATTTTAAAAATATTTGTGCACTGTTGGATACAGCAGATGAGTAAATATTCTGAGATTCCTAGGCACTAAAGCTCTTGCTGTGGGAGAGGTAATGTAGAAATATAGAATGGGGGAAAATCCAATAGTGTTGACATTCAACTGGGGGTATCACAGAAAAACTCATTATTTAGATACAATGAGCTCCGTCCACTGATAGGGCTGGGAAGCAATAAAAACCCAGTAGTAATTAGCAAACTATGTACCTTGACCTGGTTCTCTAAATATAACTTCCCTATTAAAAGGAATTAGGGATCCTTGAAGATGTGGTTGATTTTATATCCAAGACAAAGTACAGGTGAGTCTAGAATATCTTTTCGTACCAAAAGCAATGAGGTGCTCAGAGACAGATGGAGATGGTGAAAGGACACAGCTTGGAAGGCATCCCACTGACCAAATCTGGGACAATTCGAGTATCAGAAACAATTATGGCAGAAGTGTATGCTAACATTTAGAACGTTTTTAAGCCACTAAACAATTAAGTAAGTAGATGGGACCCTAGTTTCTCATTGTTGACCGGGGAGGATGCTAGAATAATCCACGTGGTAATGAATTTGAGTTGGAGACATCAGCATCAACTCACGTTTAGTTTAGTGTAGACGCAGATAGTTATGTATGGAAATATTTGCAGGTAGGGGACTACGCACAGGTTGGTGTGCATGTACATGTGTCCTTGCTGGGCCCGTTGAGAGGATCTAGAAGTAATGACACCCTGGTAGCAACAGGCCCACCTAGCACCCAGATCTTGGTTTCTAATCTTATTCTCCAATAAAGGGAAGCAGGTCTCCAGATAAAACAGCCCTTTCGTAAGAGTTTATTTGAGCCAAACTGACAACATAGGTCAAGGCCCAAGATCTCAGATGCTCCTGAAAAGAACAACTTTGCTGCTTCTTTTATGTGTTTGAAGCGAAGGAGGGAACATTATGAAGGTTGCATGGAGGCTGGGTTGCAGGGTAGTTAAGATTCTGTGCTCTCCTGAGGGTGGCTACCTGTTTATTCTCAAAGGTGTGTTAACCTACGTGCAGGGTAACAATTGATAGGGCTTGCTTAAGGCAAAGATAAGCCTCTTATTTAAAAAAAACGTTATAGGCCTGGGGTGTGACTACTCACCATGACCTGCCCAGTTAGGAATGTAGGATTAGGTTGCCCTGTGAAGTCACTTTCCATAGAACCTCTCTCTCTCTCTCTCTTTTTTTCCATTCACACCATGAGATTATTTGGGGGCTGCGTCTTTGGAGAAAACATCAAGGATCCACATGTGAGGCTCTTGATGAGTGTGAAGCTTGAGCCACATTCCCTATCAGCATAGACCTGGATGCTGAAACCCAGTTGCAGACGACAAAGACAGTCTCCCCCGCCCTCCCCCATCCCGAAGCTGTTCTCCACTGGGGTCTGGGAAAATCCCTCCTGAGGCGTTGAACTACCGCTCAAATGCACAAACATCCCTTTTATGGTGTCTCCTTAATCCTTTCCCTTCCTCACTACTTAGTTTACAAAATTGTCCCTTTGAAAGACACAGCGGGAGAGAGTACGGGCTGGGAATGCATGTGCAGTGGGCACAGGAAACAGAAAGCCCCACCTGGCTGGTTCCTGGGGAGGGAGCCTCTCCAGCTCTGAGCGACAGGGAAGCTGGGGCGCTCCGGTCCCCTGGGTGGCCATCTGGGATCTGAGATGGCACAGTGGCACAAATGAAGAGGGGGAACCCTCAGGCAAAGTGAGAAGGGGCTTCTTGACTTCACCTACCTGACTATTCCAGGTGTATTTTGGAAAAAAATAAAACTGTTTGGAAGGGGGCAGGGGAGGCCCCAATTTAATACTTGGGGAGGCTGAATTCCCTTCTTCCCTGTCCTCTCTTACCTGACTGAAGGAGGCCGGCTCATTCACCTCCTCCTGCACTGGCTGGCTAACTGAGCATGCCAGACTTCAAGTCTCAGCGGCCTCCCCGCCTGCCTGCAGCCCTAGTCAATTCACAAGGAGGAGGGGAGGGCTCCCCCGTCACAGAAGGCCCCTTCGCCTTGAGACCTGTTCCACCAAGGCCCAGCTAGTTGTCTTCAACTATAAAGTACACCTCGCATGCTGGGAGAAGGTTGGGAAGGGGTGGACAGGAGAATTAAATCCTAGCTTAAACAGTTTAATTGTGCAGCTGGATGGTATGTGACACATACCCACTGTGACAATACCAGTATTTTTGGTTTACCTATAACATGTTACAGTGTGCTATGTTTTAAGTCGACCTCAGTGCAAACTGTGCTGATTTTAGTCCAACTCTGGAAGAATACTGCTATGGAGGAACCCTGGCTCAGGATTCATGCGACCCAGAATCTGATGTCTGTATCTGCTGCTAACTAGCCCAGTGATTCTGTGCAAAAACTCCACCTCTGTGCTCCAGCATCCCCACCTTCCTTAAAGAGAGCAGCTCCCTGTCTGCTTACCTGTCAGGAGGATTAGCAAGAACGTCCTGTAAACAGCACAAAGCAATGCACACATGCGAACTGTTTTAAGTGGTGCTTGGGGTTGGGACTATGTGCACTGTTAAATGTATAATTGCTGGATTTGGGGGGTTGTTAGCATGAGTGCTTCCGTGGGCGTAAACCACGAGAGAAAGGAGAACCTGGTTCCACAAGCATAAACTGGGTTAGCAGGCTTCCTGCTCTCCAGAAGCCCTGCATTTTCCTCCTTATTTCTGTTCTCACTCTCAGAATCTCTCTGCAGAATGGCAGCACTGGGGGGAACCACATCGTTCTCATGCCACCGTTTGTGCGTGGTGCAGAAGGCAGTCGAATTATTTTCTCCCTAAGCATGCAGGTTACAAGCAAAACGTTTTAAAGTTCTATTTGTCTTTCCCTAAGCCATCTTCACCTTCAGAAGTATGTTTGTTTCCTGAAACTAATATCATATTGTATGTCAACTATGATTAAAAAATAAGTTAAAAGAAAGAAGTGTGTATGTTTGAGCCATGATGGCAAATTTATGCTGATTTTAAAATGCACTGGGGTTCCTAGCCAGATTAATCCACTTTAAAACAGCCACTCGGGGAAGCTACACTTCTTGCCTATGATTTTTGCATTGCTCAAAACAGGTATGAACCTCTTTGGGGGTAGCTTTCGGAACTGATTTATAAACCACACAAGAAAATTTCTTCCATAAATCCAAGTAAGGTTTTAGACCTAACAGGTGTTACCCAGATAGACCAGCCTCATGACTAAAAGAATAACCTTTTAAGTTGCTTCCGGACAGCAAAACTTCAAACAAAGAAAACGATTTGGCATGCTAGCAGATATTCAAAGAATCAAACTTGGGTTCTGAAAAGTTTCTAGAACTCTCTTGGTTGGCAGTGACACTGTTGACTGAACCCATGAGGACTACCTGAAAACAACTTCTTTTTCTGGATGTCAAAGTTTTGGTCTAGCATTTTTTAAAGCTGGGCTTTCAAACTTCATAATTATTAAAATATTTTTAGAAATACAATCCAATGAGAGCATCAGTGTTTATATAGCTCATAGGTTGAACGAGTGACAAAATGATACTGAAATTGTCTTGTGGGCAGATAAACTCTCATATTAATCAGATTGATGGGCAGCAAGAAGGAAAATGAAAACCTCAGGCAAAGATGTTACTTTTTTAAAAAAGATTTTTTTTTTTTGAGGGGTGAAGGGAGAGAGAGAGAGAGAAAGAGGGAGAGAAACATCAATGTGTGGTTGCCTCTTGGGTGCCCCCTCCTGGGGACCTGGCCCACAACCCAGGCATGTGCCCTGACTGGGAATGGAGCCATTGGCCCTTGGCTTCTCAGTCCAGGGCTCAATCTGCTCAGCCACACCGGCCAGGGCAGATGTTAATGCAAGAAACTCATTCTGGTTTGGACTTTTGATCAGGCCACTGATAGTTTGGGGAACTCCCTCTTACTGAATGTGTTCAATTTTTTTTTTCTTTTTGTCAGAATTGCATCTTGCCAATTTCTGTCATTCACTCCAGATGCCTTGTACACTGTTGGGGATTTGAAATACCTCAACATGAATTGAAAATTGTTTTTCATTAACTAATTTTTTAAAAAATTTTATTTATTTATTTTTACAGAGGAAAGGGAGGGAGAAAGAGAGAGAGAGAGAAACATCAATGTGTGGTTGCTGGGGGCTGTGGCCTGCAACCCAGGCATGTGCCCTGACTGGGAATTGAACCTGCGATGCTTTGGTTCACAGCCCGCACTCAATCCACTGAGCTACGCCAGCCAGGGCTCATTAACTAAATTTTAATTGGAAAAATGATTGTTACTATGACTAAAAAAGCCTCAATCATTGTTCTATTTACCTCTAAAACTCACATGAAGTATTAGAGTTTTTACTATAATCAAATTATTAATTATTTGGGGGGACTTAGCAGTACACACTCTAAACAATGATTTGCATTTACCTTTTAAACAACTGGAATATATTTAAATGGCATTTCTGTGGAAAAGCCAATACACTGAAGAGAAATTGAATACTAATAACTGGCAATTAAAAAGGAAATATTTCAAAGAAATGAGAAAATATTGTTTCCAAATTACCTATCCTAAAGTGGAATTAAAAACTATAACAGTAAAAGACCAAGTGACCAGAAAACCTTTATAATTATACCTCTTATAAAAAGTCTGAGTGTGTGTGGGCACATAAATGGCTATTAGGACTAGGCTGTTTCACTGTATTGGGTGAGAAATCTATTCGGGTCCAACAGTCCAACCTCAGCCCACCAGCCCTGACACCAGGGCAGGGCGGGACAATCCGGCCTGACCTCTATGGGCTGCCTGGGGAAAATTTTTCATCCAGGACAAAGCCCAACTCTGAAGGTCGGCTTCTTAAAGGACAACATAAAACTTTACTGTGTCTTCTGGAAACCTGGCTGAGTCAACCAGATCATAAAAGACAGATTTATAAGCCTAGTGCCTGTTGGCACCTCAGTCATTCAGAGTTTAATAGACTGGATTGGCTCCCAGATGCTGTACTGGATAGAGGTTCCTTTGTGGACCAATCGGAAATAATGGAGTGGCGGGAGGGAGGCTGTGGGCCTGTGCCCTTGACCCCCTGGGCCGTGTCAATGCTCAGACCTGGTTGCAGAGCTTACATCTCACCAGACTGCATTTCTAAGTCCTGTCTGTCCCTGAGGCCCTCCAAAAGTTATCTTTGCAGCTCCCAGAGAACTCTCTGGATTTGGTGAAAACAGCAATAGATGCACAAATGGACACTGCCACCTACTCCCCTTCCGGTTAAAGCCAAACTGGAATATTTGGTTCAGTTCTTACAAACCGGAGGAAAATCAGGAAACTGGGCTTTTTTAAAGAAACTACCTTTCTCCTTCCCTCCCGCCCTCCTCCCTCCTTCCCTCCTTTCCTCCCTTCCTTCCTTCCTCCTTCCCTTCCTCCCTGCCTCCCTGCCTCCCTGCCTCCCTGCCTCCCTGCCTCCCTGCCTCCCTGCCTCCCTGCCTCCCTGCCTTCTTGCCTTCCTTCCTCACTGTGGCACCAGTTCTGGCTGTAAAAATGCATTTGTCTCCCGGGTCCAGCATTGAGTTTCTGTCTGATCCGCAAACGTGGTCACTTCTTTTTTTCTTCAGTCCCGACAGTGCGCTCTCTCTGTCTTGGATGGCTGACCAGTGATCAGCCTCTGTGGTTCCCCATTGCTCTTACCAGGCCCCATTCTGAGAATGGAAGCCGTGCCCCCCACACCTGGATGGTGGCGCCACCACCTGCACACATGCCAGATGTTGCCCACCTGCTCCCTCGGCCCCCCGAGTACTGACTGTCGCTCTGTGGCTCTCATCGTGTTCTGCCGAGCTCTGCAGACAGCCCCGGGCTGGGCCTGGTGGTGTACGGACCGCCTCCTGGCATCTCTTGTGGTGACATTTGGCCTGAGTGACCATAACAAGAAATGGACAAATGTTCCAGGATTACCAGGTGGTAAGGCCCTCCGCGCCAAGGACTGAGTCTTGCCTAGCATTCTATGCCCAGGGCCTAAGTGTGGGCCTGGCCCACACTAGGTGCACTAAATCTTGGTCCAAGGACGGGTGAACACTGTAATTATTGTGCTCTCCCCGGTGCCACAGCTCAGTCCTCTGTGCAGAAGTTTGCACCAGGTCTCATTGTTCTGCTTAAGTAACCATAGGCAGCCACGCTTCTAGGTTCTAACAGTTAAATCACTCAGTTGACAGGGGTGAATATGCAATGTGCTTGTGGGCAGTCATTCAATGTACAAGTATTTACTGAATGTTTCACTATGTGTCAGGTTGTGCAAGGTACAACCTAGATAAAAGTGCAATTTCATGGGCCCTGATAGAAGAATTGGCCCTCTGAAGTGGCACTTTGCAAACCTTAAGGTGCTCATGAATCATCCTGGGGTCTTATTAAAATCGGATTCTGTTCTGTGGGTCCGCAAGTGTGAGTCCAGGACTCGTAGCTTCCGAGACCATCTGGGAGCATGTCAGACATGCAAATTCCCAGGCCCAGCCTTGGAACTACCAGGTCAGAATCTTTGGGTGTGGGGTCCAGTAAGCCAGCCATTCAGGTGAATCTGATGTGCACATGATCTGGGAATCCCTAGTCTGTGCATTAGCAGCACCTAGGGGAGCTTTTACAAATACATGGCCCCACCCTAAACCAATGGAATTAGAATCCTTGTAGGTGGGGCCCAGGCATCAGGAGTTTTTTTTTTTAACTCCCCAGGTGATATTAAGGAATAGCCAGGTCGAGAATCATAAGCTAGAAGAAAGCTACCATATCAGCAGGTGAATACAATTCAATGTCATACATGCTACTATTACCATCTAGAAATTACCTGCCTGGGGAAGTCAGGAGGGCTTCTCGGAGGAGGTGACATGTGTAAGCCACCTGTTTAATTTAGCCAGAGGGTTTGCCAGGTGTACATACAGGGACAAAGCATGCAGGCAGGGGACTGTGCAGAAGCACGGAGGCAGGACGCAGCAGGGCGGGTCCAGAGCTTTTCCAGACTCCGGTTGGAAGGCTCAGAGCAGAGAAATGGGGGTTGGATGAAAGGGAAGGTGGGGTGAGGACTAGCATCAGAGAGGTGGGCAGGAGAAGACTGTTTTCCTGTGTGACTGAAGGCACTGGGCACATTTAACCTGGAGCATGCATGACCAAGTGCAGAGAAGATAACTACCTTCAAAAGTCTGAACCCCGTCTCACCAATCGTAGGCTAGATGAGGACAATGAGCCTTCCCACGGGTGCCTCCTCTGGTCTGCCAACCCATCTTCCACAATGCTGCTCCGTGAAGTGTTGTGACCAAGTCCAACATTTAAAGCTTTCATGCTTCCCAGCAATAACCAAGGTCCTCCAAGGTGTGGGCCTCACTTTCTTCTGCCATCTCCCTCCTTGGACTCTCCAGTCTAGTGGGTCTACGTAACCAGTGACTTGCAGTTCCCCAGGTGTCCCTACAGGCTTGCTCTCGCATCCACCACTGGCTCACTCCTCCCCGTCATTGTAGGTTACTGTGAGGAGTTGAATTGTGTGCCTCCCAAAAAGATGCTGAAATTCTAGTCCCTAGTATCTCACAATGTGACTTACTAGAAAGGGATCTGTACAGGAGGGGTAAGCTAAATTGAGGTCATTAGGGTGGGCTGTCATCCAATACCACTGTGCCCCTATAAAAAGGGGGAATTTGGACAGAGAGACAGATGTGAGGAAGAACACCGAAGATGAGGGCGGAGGCTGGAGTGATGCATGTACAGGCCGAGGAATGCCGAAGGTTGCAGGCAAGCCCCCGAAGCTAAGGGAGAACGGATTCCCCCTCAGGTCCTCAAAGGGAAATAACGTGGCCAACGTATTGACCTTGGACTCCAGCCTCCGGAACTGGGAGACAATAAGCTTCTGTTTGTCACCCAGTTGCGGTACTTTCTTATGGCATACAGCCCTAGCAAACTGACACCGCGGTCACCTGCAGTAGTTTCTGTCTTCTTTATTTCTTTAAATGAATTCACATTCTTCTTTTAAGAGTTTACTTATTTATTTTTAGAGAGGGAAGGGAGGGAGAAAGGGAGAGAGAGAGAAACGTCAATGTGCAGTTGCTGGGGGCCATGGCCTGCAACCCAGGCATATTCCCTGACTGGGAATCGAACCTGCGATGCTTTGGTTCGCAGCCTGTGCTCAATCCACTGAGCTACGCCAGCCAGGGCTTTGTTTTCTTTATTTCTTCAACCACTTCTCCTGCCAACTTGGTGGCAGCACCATGTCTTTCCCTGTGAGCCTCCCACAGCACCTTCCTCCAGGTGGCCGCCCTGTACTGTGCAGGAGGAAGCCAAGAACACACACCCGCTCCCCACCTGGAACTCTTCCGTCTCCTCCAGGCAACGGCTAACTCTTTCTCCACTTTGAAATTCCCCTCCCCACCCCACCCCCAGGTCACAATTTCCACCATCCTGCTCTGATGCTGGCAATCCTTTCGTGGGAAAAAGCCAGGGAAATCCACTCGGAGGAAACTGAACTCAGAGCTGCGTGTCCCTGTCCAGAGACCACAGAAGGTGCCAGGGGCACTTGTGCTTCGAGGTTCCTTTAAGGGCAGTGTTCGGGTGGGTGAGTCAGCTCAGCCTTTCAGTAACTGATCCTGGGATGTCACCGCTGCCCGGCACACCCTGCTTCCAAACACAGCAGCCGACAAGTAACATGCGACCACTGGGGGAAACCGGGGCCAGAAAAGCTCTCTGGACTATCTTTGCAACTTCCTGTGGATCTATAATGATGTCAAAATAAAAAGTTTAAAGAAAAAAACAAGCAGGTGGCTAGCTGTACTTTGCTAAATGCTGATACAGGCCATCATTTTGGATTCTCTTCTCACAATTGGAGGGACTCAAAAGTGCTCGAGTGAGTTAGGGGTGGGGGAGGGGCCCACTCTATCCATTTCTCTCTATCTTTTCACAGGCTTGATCCCCAGCTGCTCTCCACGCGACCACCGGAGAGCCCGGGAGGCTGCTAAATGGCAGAGGTGCCCTAGAAATGAAGCCAGAGTTTCTGAAGCTCGGGAGAAGACCGAACAACTCCTCTGGGATTACTTCACTCAGTTTTTTCAATGTCTCTCTGTTCCTCAAAAGTTTTTGCTATTAAAAAAAAGAACCAATGAAAGAAAGAAAGAAAAGCAATAGCTGATTCTGGAGACAGAAGACTCCGGTATGTTAGGTGTCTGAAGCCCATATTACGGGTTGAATTGTGTCCCCCTCTTAATTCATCCGGTGAGGCCTAACCCCTGGCAGCTCAGAATGTGACCTTATTTGGAAATAGACTCTTCACAGATGATGCAGTTAAGATAAGGTTGCCAGGGTGGGCCCTAATCCAATTTGACTGGTGTCTTTTAAAAAAGGGGGTAATGTGGACACAAAGACAGGCGTGCACACAAGGAGAATGCTGTGTGAAACAGAAGGCAGAGATGGGAGTGGAGCTTCTAGAATCCAAGAATACTGAAGATTGCCAGCAAACCCCCAGGAGCTCAGGGAGAGGTCTGGGCAGTCTCCCACAGAGCCATCAAAAGGAACCCAGCGATGACTTCATTTCAGATTTCCAGTCCCCAGAACTGTGAGACAATGAACTTCTATTATTTGAAGCCACCCAGATGATGGTACTTTGTTATGGCAGCCCTAGCAAACCAAGGCTTTCCACACCACCTGTTTTACTAGGCCAGACACTAGACTGGGCAGTCTCACTTTGTACAAGTCCAGCAACCGCAGGGAGGAGGCCTGATGTAGGGGAAGTTCCAAGGGCCCTGGAGACAAATGAACTTCCTGGCCGTGCCACACACGGCTTTGTGGCTTAGGCAAGCTGCCTAATGTGTGAGCATCTGTCTTTTCCTGTGTAGAAGGGATTTCATGCCTATCTTGCAAGGTGGTTGCATTGACTAGCAATATTATGTTTCTACTAGGACACTTTGTTGGAGGGCAATAGGTGGTAACAATTATTATCTAATAAATGGAGAACCTATGGCAGCTCTGTGTGACCATTTTCTCCACCAACTCATAATGGTCCCACCACTACGATTCCATGTCACTGTCTCCACTCAATGAATGTGGAACACCTCCTTCCGTCCCAGGCATAGCACCAGGCTTGGGGTCTCTAAAGACATGGGTAGCTTAAGTCTCTAGCAGGGGATACCTAACTTGTACTTACCAGGCTATAAATCCAGGTAGAAAGAGTCTCAGTTCCAATAGATAAATGTGGTTGGTAAAAAGCACTCCCAAGGTCTGGCTCACGCAGAGACAACATCCTTAAAGAGCCAGAAACCAGTGATCTGGGGTGTGGCAGACGTCTGGCACTAAGTAGTAAAGAGGAACCAGAGGAACCCTGGGAGTTTCTCTGGTCCCTGGGGCGCATTTGGCCTGAGCTGTGTAATGCGTAATTAGCGTCAGGGCCAGGCCTCTCTGCCTATAACCACAGTGGTTATTGGAGGTTCTGTTTCCCTGGCTAGTGGACCAATAACCCTACCCCCTTAAAAACTACTACTGAGAGCTTCCTCCTCATTGCAAAAACGTGCACCACGCACGCAGTTTGCATCTCACTCCCAGGACCAAAAAGAGAGGGGCCAACGTTTGGCACTGTCCTTTAAAACATCTCAGACCTGGAGGAGTGGGGGAAAGGCCAGGACAGAAGTTGGTTCTGTCCATAGTCGGTTGCATAGATGTACATTGTGGATAGCCCTCCGCAGCTGCAGTCTTTCCGCATATTCCGAAGACGGTGCACCTGCTCACCTGCAGAGACCCTTAGCACTTCATCACCATAACAATGAACCAAGGCCCTGGGGAGTGTTTTCTACTGCCACGAGGCTCTAGTAAACAAAGTTTGAGTCCCTGATAGAATTACCAGCACTCCTTGCTTTTCAAAACCGGCCCAGGAAAGGTATATGTATCCAGTCCTATGACCTTGTTTGTTTGCCTTGATGAGCTTGTTCGCCCTTACGACCCGCAAATGAACAGAGACTCTACGGCAAGACTTCGAAATAAGTTTGTCAGCTTTTAACCATAAAAAGTCTATAAGCAAACCAAATATCTATCAATAAATGAACAAGCTAAACAAACTGTAGCATATCCATACTAGGGAATATTAGCATAAAAATGAATGAACTTTTAATACACACAGCAAGATGTATGTAAATTAAAATGAACTGTGTCACATGTAGGAAGCTTGTTAAAAAGTTTACATACTATATGATCCTAGAAATGGGAAGTAATCTACAGGGTCAGAAAGGTGATTGTTGGTTGGTTGTTTTGGTATTGGAGGGGCATAAGAAAGTTTCCAAAACAACCACTGAAAGATTGAGTATGTTCATTCTCTCGACTCCAGCTGTGTGTTCATGGGTGTATATGTGTGTCAAAGTATTTTTTTTAAAATATGCATGTTAAAGAGAAACTATGTAAGTGGAAGAAATTCCAAACTGATTTCTTGATTTCTAAGAAGTGATTTCTAGGGAAAACACCTTACAGAAAAGTCAGATAAGTAAGTGAGATAAGCCACCTGGAAATCCTGGTCATATGCTATTTATGAAGTGATTATGTGGCTATGTGACTGCCGATGAGTAAGAGGAACTTGAGAAACTGTTAGTAAACACAATTATTATGACCCAAGTTGTTTTTAGAAAAGGAAATGGAAGTTTGGAGAAGGTGTCAGGCTAAAAAAATAGAACCAAGCATCGCTGAAACTCTGAGACTCTGGAAAATGGCCTCAATGGCGAAGCCACACCAAACCTCCCCGAGGAAAGCTGTCAGCCCTGGGAGTGGGCGGCTGCTCTTCAAGTAAGAAAAGCCTGCCCCTGGGACAGTCCAAGTTAATGTGCTTTAACTCTCCTGCTGATACACTGTCGGTGAAAAAAAGCATTTTTTATCTTTTATTAAACGTTATTTTAATAGATTGATTTTTATTATTGCTGCTATTAATCTCTTACTGTGCCTAATTTATTAATTAAACTTGATCAAATGTATGTATATTTAGAAAAAACAGTATATACAGGGTTTGGTACTATTTGCCTTTCAATAATCTCCTGGGGTCTGGGAAGACATCCTTCAAATGGAGGGGAGGCTACTGTGTATGTAGAACTACATGTAGCTGTAAATGACACTGGACGTGCTGTCAGCGTCTACTGTCAATGTCTGTGGGACAACTGGACGTGCTGTCAGGGACTACTGTGAATGTCTGCGGGACAACTGGACGTGCTGTCAGGGACTACTGTAAATGTCTGCGGGACAGCTGGACCTGCTGTCAGGGACTACTGTAATGTCTGCGGGACAGCTGGACGTGCTGTCAGGGACTACTGTCAATGTCTGCGGGACAACTGGACGTGTGGTCAGGGACTACTGTAAATGTCTGTAGGACAACTGGACGTGCTGTCTGGGACTACTATAAATGTCTGTGGGACAGCTGGACGTGCTGTCAGTGTCCACTGTGAATGTCTGCGGGACAACTGGACGTGCTGTCAGGGACTACTGTCAATGTCTGTGGGACAGCTGGACGTGCTGTCAGGGACTACTGTCAATGTCTGCGGGACAGCTGGACGTGCTGTCAGGGACTACTGTCAATGTCTGC
>PVIA01016348.1:0-19280 GCA_004024845.1 Tonatia bakeri | reverse complement strand
GAAGTGGCTTTCCTACTGCCACACAGCACTCTGCAGTTTGGCAGGAATGTCTGAAGCTGCAATGATCCCACACGCTTGCACAGCCAGGGAGCCAGGAAGGAACTCCAGTCTTAATTTTTTAAGTGGATTGATTGGGCAATGCCCACAAAATAAACTCCTTCTTATCACTTTTTTCTTTCTTAGGCCTTTGACATCAGTTAACCCATGAACTACTTAACAAGTTTACTAGCAAGTAAATTATTGAGGGGGAAAAAAGGAAATATTAGATCATTTGGAGGCATTCAAATTTAGTTGAAATTAATGGATCTCAGCCCAAAACTATCATTTCTTGAGTTCAAGGACTTTTAAAAGAACATTCCTCCTCTTTCACAACAAATCGACAAGGTCGTTATTACTCCTTTTTCACAAAATAGGAAACTAAGGCTCCAGGAAGATAAGAGTTGGTGTTCCCAGGACCTCACGTTTAGAAAGGGGCTCAGCAGGCAGGTATTCAAACTCATGACTCAAACTCTGAACCCTTGTTCTTTCAACTCTGAGGTAGAAAACGGCAATAAATGGCCATTAAATTCTGATTTCAAATTACAGTATCTATTTTTTACAAATGTGAAAACATTAAACTATTGGAATACATTTTGTTTAATATCCTAATTGTAACAAATGTGTTACTCAGAACTTTGTTAGCTAAGTTGAGCCCAGATTTTAAAAACTGCAATTAAGCCCTGGCTGGTGTGGCTCAAGTGAATTGAGTGTGGGCCTGTGAACCAAAAGGTCTCTGGTTCAATTCCCAGTCAGGGCACATGCTTGGGTTGTAGGCCAGGTCCCCAGTAGGGGGCACGTGAGAAGCAACCACACATTGATGTTTCTGTCCTCTTTCTCCCTCCCTTTCCCTCTCTCTAAAAATAAATAAATAAAATCTTTTTAAAAAATAAAAATTTCAATTAAGATACAGAAATTTATCAAATATCCTACCCCGCAAATATATTTTATACATTTTTCATCTTTTCCATGATAGTTACACTCACACTCTCAAGGCCTTTTTAATAGTTTATGTCAGACAACTAATTGTCTGTAATATCAGGGGAGGCCAAATTTGTATATTTATATCCTTTTACTTTTTCATAGGCTTGTATCAATATAATAACTTTCCCAAAATAATGAAATCATTTTTGCTTTTTTGGTACTGGAATCCAGACTTTCTTTCATTTCCTGTCTTTGCTCACTGTTCTCCCAAATTCATGGACTATTCTGTCAGCAGCTGTCCTCCCCTTACTTGTCATCCTTCTACTTCTGTTACTTTTCTTCCTGCCCCTCTGCTCTCTGCAGCTTCTCTGTAGCATCTTCAAAGCCACCTGCAAGGCTGTAACAGCCAGCAGTCCTCTGACAAGAAAACCAGGGAAGCCTTGCCCTTCAGCTGGTCTCCTGGAATATCTTCACTGACAGGAGGACACTAGCAAACCCAAAACTGACGTCAAAGTAATAGGGTTCTAAGCAACGCTCATTTATAAGAATAAAATACAAATAAGTGAGTTACTAAATTCACCCTTGATGTAAAATCCCAAGCTGTTCCTCCATATGTGTTTCCAAGTAAATTATTTCAAAATAAATAACATAATAAGTGATTTATGCATCTTTAAGTCAGGTCCTTGGGTTTATTTTTATTGTTATGGCTGCAGATTCCCTTAAAATAAAGACTATAATTAAAGAAGTCATATGAGGTCAAAGACTGGGAATATTTTTTCACTGGCAGTATTTTTTTATTGCATTACCAGTGCTTTGCACAATACTTGCTACATTTGTAGGTCCTCAAACATCTTTTATAACTGGGTGGCATAAATATGAATTTAATGCCCATATTTAAGAAAGTAATCTACTTCCCTTGAAGTTTTAAAACTGATAACATGTGCTTATTTTTCTTTCATATGCTATTATGGCAGTTTATCAAAACCTTGATAATACATCATATATCTCTGTAGAACCCCAGAATAGGGAGGGGCCCTCAGCATAATACTTTACAAATGAGAAGGATCCTAGAGACTTAAAATAATATGCACAAAGATATAAAAATGTTTAGTTGTCCAAAGAACAAAGAACGACAACCAGGTCTCCTGAATTCCAGAATTTTTTTCAATTTTGTCAATTCAATTTACTTTTACTATTAAAATGGTATAAAGTGTTATAATCTTTATAACCAACGTTTGGTGCATATAAAAATGACTTTTAAAATATCAAAATCAGAGTTTGACTATCCCATTGATCAAATAACTAGTTCAATTACTTGGCAATATTCTGGTATTTATAAAATTCATTTCCATTCTCTTACTTGCAAATTGCTCTGAATAAAGAACACATCTCCCATGATTGAGATGACATTCCATGATGAGGCAACTAGGAAAAAGAGAGTTTCCATACCAAGTATGATTTCTCCTGAAATATACTGTAACGAATGCAAGAAAGCTCATAAAAATAAAAAAAAGCTAGAAAATTCCATCTAAGAATGCCCAGGCAATGAGTATTCTGAGAGGCTTTTTAAAAGTCATTCAGCTCTAATAAAAAGACAGGACATATCCTGTGTCCACAAGTATTCTCAGAGAAGTTCAGAATTTTGTCATTTTAGGAGGATGCATCTACTAAAACTTTCTAAAGCAATGTTCTAGCTTACCAAATAAAAGAAGACGGGGGGGGGGGGGGGGGAGGTGAGGACCACAGAAACAAGTCACTGCTTTGCAACATAACCTCAGTTTTCTTTGTATTGCTAAGTCTACTGGTGATATAGTTAGCCAGGGAGAATTTTTTATACAAGCCCTGTGAGATTGAAGATGTTTACACTATATTCACCAGTATATTCTGAGTATTCCAGCTGACAGGTCAAATCTTTTTCAAAATAGAAAAGAGCATGGAAAGTACACATAGCTGTTGAATGTATTACGTCACCATAATTATTTTCAAATTTCTTATCCTAAAAACTATTATCTAGGTAGGGGCCTTTTATCCAGCAAAAAGCCAGAGTCACTCAAAGTTGACTTATACAGGTAAAAATCAGAGAATATTTCCTCCCTCTTATTTTGGTAGTAAATACCTGGGTTCTGTCTATTTTATCTGCAGATAAGTTGTTGAGAACAGTGTTGGGTTAAATTGGCATTACCAGGGAGCCACTGTCCTTACTTTTCAGAAATTTTTAAGTTCTAATTCTTGGGGGAACCCCCCCAAAACGAATCATTATCTTCAGTGAAATCACTGTATTCGGATAGGAACCCGCTGTACTGAGGAAGCAGCACACCGCACAAATGCACTGTGCGCACTGACGCTAAACTACCGACGCGCCCGACCTCTGCACTCCTTTACTGGAGACCACGTTCAACAACTTGTGGCAGCCGGTAGTCCCTAAAATCACACGTCCTGGGAAATACGTGCAGTCAAGAACAGCAAACAGTAGCCAACCCATTCCAAGTTTTGTATCCTAGGTTATCAGTAGGAGAGATGGCAGAAAAGTAAACCAAGGGGATAATATATAAGAACAGGAAGATGACAGAAGAGCAGTTTCATCGCCCAAAGGAAAAGTCACACCCCACTAATGCGCCAGCCACCAGGATATCTGCCGGACTCCTTGGTGTCAGTACCCAGCCCCTCGGGATGCCATATTCCTTCTCAGGTTCATCCTCCCATAAATTGCAAGAATACTTTCAAAGGAAACTCAAGAGTAGTCAAACAAGATCAAAGTTCAGATTCATTTTGGAAACTCCAAAGTGTAAGTCCTAACAGAGAGTAAACTGCTGCCAGGAGTTGAAGACCTTGTGTCCAAGGTCAGGGTGGGAATAAAAGGTGGATGGAGGTTTGACACTGCACCCCCTTCTGATTCCACCTGCAATGGTGTGGATTCCTTCAAAACAGAGGTCATACTGACAGAGAAAGACTAAAACAAAGGTCTGGAATTCCTGCAAATGGCACACATCAAGGGTAGCTGAAATGCCT
The DNA here is from genome assembly GCA_004024845.1 of Tonatia bakeri. NCBI lineage: Eukaryota > Metazoa > Chordata > Mammalia > Chiroptera > Phyllostomidae > Tonatia > Tonatia bakeri. Next base: position 15,311 of record PVIA01016348.1, on the reverse strand, counting down.
GAGCAGGAATGAGCAGAAAAGTGCTCCGGAAGAATGCCTAGAACCAGGGGGGGTGCCAGCATACATCTGGAACTGCTGATACAGACACCCCGAAATGGGCGTAAGTTTAGAGGGCTAGGAAGGCATTTATTTACTCAACACGTATTTATGAAGGTCTTAATATAAGGAAGGTACACACACACCACTGAAGAATTCAGGGGAACAGAGTGAAGGTTTGAGGGCACAAGAAATACCAGAGAAGTTGAAAAACCAGACACCATGGTTGCCCAGAGGAAAAGGCTGAGCCAATCATGCTCAGTGATTCAGAAAAAAGGGTGCGAGACGGGGAGAAAAGAGATCAGAGGGTTTCGTTTTTGTTTGGTTTTGTCTTGTTTTGTTTTTTCATTAGAAAGCAACCCAAAAGTGTCTGGCAGCCAGTTCCTGAAGCCCGGAGAAAAGGGAAGCAACAGAGGACGCAGAGAGGCTGTGGAATTCAAAGATGTCAGCGGAGGTCACACTAAGAAGACCAAGAGTGTGGGAAAAAAGGGAGGAAGAGTTTCCTGGAAGGGGTAAGCACCCCTCTGGGAGAACAGAGATGAAAGACCTGGAAATGGGAACTGCAGAATACAGCGCCTGGGAAAGTTTGGGGGAAGGAAAACAGGTGGGTGTGAAGGAGTCCTGAGGCCGGCAGGGTGAAGAGGGTAAGAGGCTGGGGGTGGGCTGCAGCCCCGGAATCAGGAGACCCCCAGAGATAGACGTCTTACTCCTTTAGCGCGCTCTGATGCCCCATTCCCCCAGAGCCCGGGGATGGGGTGTCGCCCAGGGCCAAGGGGAACCCCAGGACTGGCGGGGGTGAGGCCGGGCCGCCCCCCAGTGGTCGGGTTCTGCGCGCACAGCCGGCTCGCCAGCGCCAACTTTCCCGATCCCGGTACTCTCTCCGGACACACCGGCCCTCTCTCCGCCCCGGCTCACCGAGGGTGCCGTCAGGCGGCTGATGCTCTCGCCCAGCGAGTCCAGGTTGACCCGCCTCCGGCGCTGCGCCCTCCTGGCCCCGGCGGCGGCGGCGGCGACGGCGGAGGCGGCCCGGGCCGGAGCGGCGGCGGCCGCGCTAGGCTCAGGCTGCCCCGGGGGGCTCCGGCTGCCGTTCCAGCAGAGCCTGGACATCGGGCATTCCCCCTCCTCCTCGGGGCTGGTCTCCAGGTAGTCGGAGCCCAGCGAGCTGAACGACTCGGAGGAAATCTTCCTTCCAGACATGCTGCTGGCGGCGCTGCGGCGGCCAAGGCGGCGGCGGCGGCGGGGACACGAGTGGCGGCTGCGGCTGCAGTAGCGGGACCTGCGAGCGGAGACGTTAGGCGCGTTGGAGCCGCGGGGCGCTGCGATCGCGCTCAGCCAGGAGAGAGTCTCCGGAGCCGCGGAGCCCGCTGCTCATGGCGGGAACTTGCGCGCCGCGGCACCTTGGGGCCCGGGGCTGGGCAGGGGCCGCTCGCCGTCTCTGCTGTGGCTAGCGTGGCGCCGCCTCAGCCCCCGCCTCGGCGCTGCGCCGTGCACAGGCTCGGCTCGGGGAGACGCTCCGAGTGTGCGACCGCGGGCGGCGCGGCGGAGAGGGCTGAGGCCCGCGCGGTCAGGGAGGCGCAGGCTTCCACCGCCTGCGCGCCGGTCTCACCCCTCTTCCCTCTCCCCCCGCCTCTCTCCTCGCAGCCCGCCTCCCTCCGTCTCCCTTTATCCACAGCCCCCCCCCCCCATGCTCTCCCTCCGCCCGTATCACGTGTCACCATCATACTCACTGGGAGTCTCTGCCTCGCCTGTCGCCACGTTTCAGGAGCAATGAGGACACTTCGTTGCAGTCCTCTGCGCGCCCTCCCCGCTCCCACCTTCTCCTCGGAGGAGGAGTGTACCGTAGCTCAGCTCTGACCAAAGGGCCTTAACCCCTCGCCCGCAGAAGAGGCTGCTGCGGGGCAGACAGACCGGCGGGCGCAGAAAAGGAGGGGATCCTCCTCGGGAAAGCCTGAAAGCACGAAGGGGGTGGGAGGCAAGGGGGTGGGAGGCGGGTAGGGTCCATATCTATCCTTTTTCCGCCTGCCTTTGAGTTTATTGAGGAAGTTCTGAGGCTTGGCAAAAGGCCGACCGGTTCAGTCCGCGCATTCCAGGGGGGATGCTTACAAGGAATTGGGAAGGGGCAAAATATTGGCGCCTATCCTGCTGAAGCAGTTCGTGGGGACGAGTGTTCTCCGCCTCACGAGGCCGCGTGGGCTCGGAGCGAGCCCAGAGCCGGGAGGCACTGAATGAGGACAGCGTCTGCCCGGGCCAGAGCGCTGTTGCAGAGCGTCAGCCTTGCTGGGCGTTTGGGGTTCCTGGCTCCCGCGGGCTCATCACTGGTGCTGGACAGCTCCGCTTGCCACCTGCGGCCGCGTTTGCAGTGTTACGGGCGGGGGGCCGGTTCTGCAGACATCACTACCTAGGACCGCGCTGGGGGAAGACCGGGAGTGATCCCAGGTCCATCATTCTACAGGCTCTTTGCGCAAAATATACTATGTTTGCACTTGGCTGTAATTGCTGCCCAGAAAGCTAAGGGGAGTGGGAGAAAGGTTTTCTAAACCCAAGAACAAAATTGCTACAAGGTGAGCAAAGCTCTTGCTGAGAGTTTGCAGCGGAGCTGCCTCATTTCAAACCGTGCCTCGTTGCAAAACCAGCAGCCACTCCAAGTACCCGACCCCACAGCATTTGCTTTAGCTCCAGAATAGCCTCAGACTTGTTCTGACCTTAGGGGAAGGGGTGGGAAGAAGGGGCAGATAAGAGTGTCCTGGAAAAGAGGATCCCACTCTGTGCGTCCCTGGGCAGCAAAGCAGCATCCTCACCATCTTTCCCTCTCCAGGAAAGAAAAGTTCAGGGGCTCTGGCTTGAGCTCCCTGAAGATACTGCAGCCAAAGCGTTCTCCTTTCGTTTTGTATTTTTAAGGACTGGTCCTTCCAAGGTGAAGGCAGATGGGTTGGTGGGTTGTGTTTAAGAAAACAAACAAAAAATCGAAATCAAAACAACAACAAACCACAAACTTATGCTCTTACTCCAACCACGATTTGCTTTTAACTCTAAATCTTGGCAATAGTTTAGGAGGGCCCAAATAAATATAAATGCTGTTTGAGATTTCCTTTTATATCCTGGACAAATCCACTCAAATTGCTTCAGAGACATGCCTGATTCTCAGATTTTAAATAGGCACGAAAGATGTCAAAAATGCGAGCTATCACTTACATGCTACTCTTCAACTATATATTGTTTCTCAGCCTACTAAGTTGCTAACTGCACAGTTTCTCTTAGCAGAGGAAATTCAGAACTCTTTTTAAAAATTATTGTTATTATTTTGATGGTATAATTATCTACTGTTGATTTCACCATTGTGCCCCTTAGTCCTATGTGCATTTGCTCCCACTGAAAATTAGACACAGTCGTGTACGTTTCATCATGAAGAATAGCTGTCAGTTCTGCTAAAAGTTTGGCCTTGTTTCTTTGAAAATTATATTATTCCAACTTTGGGGAAACTCTCTAATATTCTTGCTGTGCAGTACTGATCGCTGCATAAGTTGGAGTTCTGAGTTCGTGTCTTTAGTGATGATGAATGCCAAGTGTTACATAGTCACAATTTTACAGCTTCTACGAAGGATACTGCACAGCATTAGGTCCTTCACATTCTTTAATAAAAACTGCCGATGCACATGCACGAAGGTCCTGTTGTGGTAATGGTAGACAACCTCCGCACTGAAGTGAAAACCCAAACTTTTACTAATCATTCCAACTTCTGTCACAAAATCAGAATGACTCTGAGTGCTGAGCAATGAGTACAGTTTGTTTCTAAAATTTACAAGAGTCCTAAGAGCCTTCCTGTTTACACTGGATGTTTATTGCCAAAAAGAACTCTGAACCTAACAGACATGTTTACTTTGTGTGAACCGTTTGAATCAGACTCTTTATAGAATCTAAGCAACTGAAGTGGTCTTGCTGTTTTCTGCATGAATTAGCCTGCCTTTGATCATTATTTTCCCACTGATTTTTAAACTATAAACAAATGAAGGCCTAGATATAGATAGTCCATCATCTGTATTACTTTCAAGGGTTTCCTTTGTATTTCTGTTCAAGAGCTGGGCTCAAAGGCTCTCCATATGAAGAGAGCTATGCTCTATACTTGAATTAATATTTTTAAAGGAAGACAATAGGAATAACCTATTCTCCATCAAAACAATTTTAAAGACTTAGAGCTAGTAAAAGGAATCCAAAACTTTAGGAAAATGAAGAGTTTCTGCTCATATGTTAGCAAAAGAAACTTAGCTCTGCATGCCCACAAATCCAGTTCTGCTGTAGGTGCTTCAACAGTTTCCTTAAGAACCTGTCTCCTACTGGAAAGGGAAGTGCAGAAATATACTTGAATTGTTTTTGAATTCAGTGACGGCACCTGAGGACTCACTTCAGATTGATAAAGCATTAGGAAGGACTTCGTAAGAAAGCAGTTCCTCCACCTTCATAAAAGTGGTGAATATTTCTTCTTTAAACATAAAACAACTATTATTATATATGCCTCACCTTCATATATAGCATTGCTATTTATAAATTCCTTTTACTTACTTTGCCTCATTTAATTTGATTTTCATTCTTCCCAGAGAAGTAGTTAAAGAAAATTCACCTCTGTCAAATTCAAGTAAAAACTATTATCAGTCCTCACATCCTGGCCATGTGACTCAGTAGGTTGGAGCATCATCCCATACACCAAAAGGTTATGGGTTCGATTCCTAGCACACTGACATACATTTATTTTCTTTCTTTCTTTTCTTTCTTTCTTTCCTCCCTTCCTTCCTTCCTTCCTTCCTTCCTTCCTTCCTTCCTTCCTTCCTTCTTTCTCCACATGCCCTTATCTAGAATCAGTAAAAAACATACCCTCGGGTGAGGATTAAAAATAAAAATAAAATTAGTGCTCACTTCCCAAATCCCTTGCAATCCAGAGCTCCACACATTTTCCTAACCTTTTATCATCCACCTAAGCCTCTAGCAACAAAGCCTTCAACACCTGTGTAAGCATCCCCTGGAGCATTGGCCTCGCCTGGTGTCACGAGACTGAGGAAATCTCTCCCTGCAGTCAATCTTTACATACACCTGGCAAATCACAGCAACTGTACATGTAAAATTAAAGCAATTTCTCTAAAGAAATACAGTAGCTGGTGAATTCTTAACTAGGGCAAGTTTTTCTGGATCCCTAACCTAGAAAATTACACACTTACACCTACTCCTTACCTGTACGATAATCCTACTCACATGTTGCCTCAATGAGATCTTTCTCCACCTCCCACTTTCTCATACTTTCTTTTTAAAAGAGAAAAAACATACTTTCTCAGTGAAATACTGTGAATAAATAAAGGCGGATATATTGTGCTTTATATTCTTGCATAATTTTATAAGTAAAACAAATATTAAGGAAAATATCAAAAGGAGAAGTATCAATCACCCTGGCTGGTGTGGCTCAGTGAGTTGAGCATCATCCTGCAAACCAGAAGGCCGCCAATTTCATCCCTGGTCAGGACACATGCCTGGGGTGTCAGCCAGGTCCTGGGTTAGGGACATCCCAGAGGCAAACAATCTATGTTTCCCTCCCTCTCTTCCTCCTTCCCTTCTGCTGTCTCTAAAACTAAATACACAAAATCTTTAAAAATGACAAGAAGCGACTACTTTGTTCATATATAAAGGGAAACATGGAGAATGATGTAACTCATCATTCTATGGTTATATTTCATCACAAAACCATACTGAAGAGACTAGGGACTTGTTAATCACAACAAGAGTTGGGCAGGGGCATGGTGGAAATAGAGAAAAGCAGTAAAGTTAATGCGACACTTAGCAGACTTTGTAGGACAAAATACTTGTAAATCAGTGGATAACTATCTTGGTTTGATGCCACCAAATACAAGAAAGAGGGACAGTAATCAGTGTCTTCCGCTGCCTTTGGCAGGCAATACTCTCTTCCTTCCTGGGTTTAAGTAGCTCCCCATGGCTTTGCCCTCCCAGCCATGCATACACATGCATCCACCCACCTCTGAGGAGACCCTGTAAGTCAGTGCCACCTAAAATTCCCAGCCTTTGTCTTCAGCATCATTAACTCTCCATACACATTTTTAAATTTTGGTTTCTTTTTGAGTTATTAAGGGCAGATTACATAGGAAGACTATTGTGCTTTTCTCTGTGATTTTCTAGAGCACAACATTGTCTTTATATGTCTAATAATAGCAGTGTTTTGTCATGTGGTCCACTGTAGCCTTTAATCGTTTTCCTAAATATTTCTTTACACCCAAACCCTTTGCTTTCCACATTATTTCCAAAACTTTACCTTCCAAATCTAGTAAGTGAAAGTAACACCTATTGAGAGTCTAGTATGGACCAGGGTCTGTTTAATTGTTCCTTTATTTAATCTTTACAATGCCACACTTAGATATATTTTTCCAATTTTATAGATGCGAAAAGTCTTGCACAAAGAGTTGACATATCTTCCCAAGGTCATGAAACTGATAAATATTAGTCCAAATTCCAGTCCTTAGTCCTAAGCCTGTTGTTCCCATTGAAACACGTTTCCTGCCTGACTCTTGTAAATGTCCTAAAAGCACAGAGAAAAACAAATCAATTGATTAAAGTTCCCATGTGAGTGGCTTATTGCTTTGCAAACAAATATTGCATACACAGTTAACATGTTGGAATTACCCCCTGGAACACAGTGTGGTGGAAAAGCTCTGGCCTGTGCCTCTGCTGCCCGGCAGATGCTCTGTTCATGACGAGCCACGTGACCAAAGGCAAGTAGCTTCACCTCTCCAGGGCACAGGCCCCTAACTTCTAAAGTAAGAGGATTGTGTGAAGTCTCTGGGGTATTGCCAATACCCGATATTTTATAATTTTTCTATTTGCAAAGTTATCCATTCTCTTTCAGACATACCTGGTGCCTAGAAAAACTTCCCCTTACACATTATAAGGTCAGTGTCTCTTTTTGCTCCCCGTCTTTTCTGAGCATGCAATTCCCCTGCAAATCCCTTGTCTGACTGTCTAAAATCTTATCCTTATATGAAACCGCCATGAACATGGCCCACAGGATTAAATGGATAAAAAATAAAAATTTCAACTCAATTGTATTTGGTTATATGTTCACCATCTCCCTGTCTTTTCTTAACCTAATTCTTCTGTCTGCTTTATTATATTATAGAAATGAATTATATCTTCCTGTCTGCAACTAACTCTGTTTGACAGCTAGCAATAAGTATGAATTATCAATGAGTGTCTTCACATAACCTTGTTAATGTTAATAGACATTTACTTAAATATTTTCAGTTTGTCATGAACATGCAATCTGTTACTTAATTATTTTAAAATAATTCAATTTAAATATAAATACTAGAATCCTTAAAAGTATTAACATTAAGAATGGAATGTTGTGTCCTTGTCACTAGGCAGAAAATAAACAGGAACAAATTATTAATCACGATTAAATGGCAATGTACTTAGATCCCTTAAAATAATTAATGGGAATAGTGTTCTCTTTAAGAAATTAAAAAACAGATTTTAATTTACACTTATGCTGTAATCATTTCTGGAAAAATTTTCAAAGTGGATATTGAAATGAGTGACCTCAGCAATAAATAGATTAATTCAAGACACACCCCCCAGAAAAACAAAGTTTATGTTAAAATGATTCTAAAGCATTTCTTTATTGAAAGATGTGAAACTTTTAAAATAAAATATATGTGTATTTATTTTCCTCAGTTCTCCTTATTGTGAGCTAAATGATCATTAATTCTTTTCATGCACAAAAATGGACAGGCTTCTGTACCAACACAGTGAACTAAAAGAATAACATTCCATTTATATAACTCACAGAGAACCTTATCAGGGCCCCAGAAGTAGAGGAGCCCTTGTTTCCAAAGAGCAGCATGGAGCTGTGCAGACGGCCATCCCAAAGCCCCAGTCCCCCACACTGAGACCCGCCAGTGGCTGTGCTCCCCGTCAGGTTAGGCAGATGTAAACTGTCCATATGTCTGCTTGATTCAATCATGTCTTTGCACTTCTATCTCAGAGAAGAAAATTCCTAAATGTTCTTGGTTTTAGGTTTTCTAAGTAATTTTTTAACAGCCCCCTTAACCAAAGAAATACCTGTCAATTCCATTTATAAGGTAGTTGCACCCACACAATTTAATGAGCATTAGCTTATGTTCTAAGAATTTAGTAGCATTTGAAAATACATGTAAAGTACAAAAATATTTTATTTCATTCTTAAGTCATTGAAATTATTTATTTAATTATTTTAACTAATTAATTAAGTTGGGCACTGTACACCTCCTCAAACCTTGGGATGAAATTAGACACAGCCACCCTCATTTTCTGCTCCACATTGGTTTTCCTGCAGTTCTTGCTTTTTATTGTAATAACTTCCCAAAACCCACCTTCAAAAATGCATGAAGTAATTGAAAATGTAGCACAATCCAATGTTAAAACTATGAACTACACCAAGCTAAGAGTTTCTCAGTTTTCAACAGATGCTCAGTATTTCTGTGTTCCCCTCAAATTTGTAAAACATCCCTGCGCACCACTGTGCTGTCACTACAGCACCCCAGAACTCGTGGGTGCAGAGTTTGGGAAACGTGCCTCTGGTTGCACGGCCTTTTCCCAAGTTCTCAGAAAAGCCTGTCTTTTATCTTGAATACAGACTCTGAATGAGCAGATAGTCAAGAAGAGCTTACTACTATAAAATGAAAATTGTGCATCTCGCTGTCATTTTCTGTTATAATAAATTTGTGCACAGGATGTTACCTAAAGTGTAATTAATGTGTAGAACATTTTTCTATATTTTAAAAATGTATAATGTTTCAGTTAATTATCTACCAGCTAAGCTTTGAATATATAATAAGAAACAAAACAATTCAGAAAGATACAAAATATTTGCTGTTGATATTTCTTATACATATAATCTTTTTACCAATGACTGTATGTACTAATGGTTTAGCAGGACAATATTACCTCATGAAATATTTTTTTATTTTTTTAAGCTGACCATGAAACCTTAATAACCATTCTTTGTTTGAACAGAACAAGAAAGGCAAGAGTAAAGGCAAGAGCTCATTATCCCCTATAATTTCTACTTTCAAGCAGGGAAGAGAAGGTACTCGATGCATTTTGTGGATGGAGAAACAAAGGCATCCAAAGACTGAGGCGCCTGTGCATAGACAAGCGGTACAGGGTGAAGCACAGGTAGAGCCCGCAGCACTGTAAACCTCACTTCAGGGTCCTGTTTCAGAAGGCCATCTCTAAGAAAGACCCTCCCTCAGGGAGGAAAAGAAAAGGCTAGCTAATTATGTATAGAAGATGTCATTTGAGTTATTTTCTTAGGTAGTAAGAATAGATTTGCATTATTTAATCCAGTTACAACAATACTCATCACGGCTATTTTGATTCATCCATATCCATTCGTCTCAACACATACGTGAAGAACTGAAAGTCTGACGTTAAACCAAGCACAGTGGACATTATAAAGATAACACACGGTCCTGGCCTTTGGAAAATTTACGCTCTAATAAACATAAGAAAAAGTTAGGTAATGTTAGATAGTAAAAAGCCATACAAAATAGTACCAATCAAATGTCATATGGAAAATAAGTATTATAATATTTTAAGAAAAAAATGAACTTTAGATCTCTCCTGAATTAACTGGTCTTGAACTGGTCTTTGAAGATTAACATTTGAATGAATGGAAACGAATGGACCGGAAATGGAGAAGGAAGAGAGTATGTCTGTTGTGTTTGGAAATACTGGGTCTGCCATCCAAACTAAATCAGAGAATGCATGTTGGTGAATAGTGAGAAATAGAACAAGAAAATAAAGACCAGGTTATAAAAACTCTACTACAGACTTCCTCTGGCAGTCATTGGGACAAAATCATTTTAACTTTTGCCCTGAGAAGTGATATGAAGAGAGTTGTACACATCAAGAAAGCGGCCTATTCAACCAGCAGGCCGTTCTTCCCGAGAACATGAGCCAGCAGGTCAGACTGCCTCAGTTGTTCAGGAAATCAGATGCATACCATGAGAATTAAAGTATGTAGCCTGTTCATGATCTCTCCCACTACACACACACACACATACACACATACCATTTTTATACCGTTCAAATTTGGGGCATGCCTATGATATTGTTCAAGAATATAATCCAAGACAATAAAGTTCATCACTTCCTTATTTCAGCTTCTTATTTTCTATAGTGGCTAATTTGCAAAACACATCAGTCATTAATAAATCAATAGGAGGAAAAGCTATGCTCTACAGAAACTATTTTTTTAATGGGACCAAAAAAAAATTTCCAGTGTCACTTCTATATTAGGGTCTGTTGTGTGTCTTGTACTTAATAAACAGACCCCCAAATTCCTCATTTGGTGTCCTAAGACAGTGATTTGATTGATTCAGTGAAGAGGATTTTAAACCAGACTGATCAAGAAAAGCCAACCCACCTTGACTCATACAAAACGTGTTGTGCTCTGACATTAAATCTAATATAATGCTTTTTTCTACCAGAGAAGAATTTTGAGCTTGCTAACTTTGGTTTTCACCAATCAAAAGAAAATGTTCATCCACACAAACTGGAAAGATCACCTCTCAGGAATTTCTTCACAGAGCAAATATACACTTTGAAAGCACTGCCCACCAGGTGCAAGAGGTAGTAGAGGCAAGGAGAACAGAGAAAGAGAGATGGTTGTGTGAAAAGATAACTTGAGGAATATGTGGTAGGGGGTTGTCACAGAGTCAGCCATTAGGAATATGTGGTAGGGGGTTGTCAGAGTCAGCCGTAAATGCAACCCTAGAACAAACATGTTCCCACAGCAGTGGAGGTACAGTATTTGAAATGACCAGGCGGGAACGATGTTGAAGCAATGGCTAGATGAGTTCATCAACTGTGTGCAATATGAAAAGGAACATTTTAGGAGAAAGCACTGAGTAATACATTACTGAAATTTTAATGAATGGAATTTTTGTTCAAAGACAACACAGCTGAGAGTGCTAACTACTTATATATGAGAAAACAAATGAAAAAGTTTTTGAAATCTAGGGTCATGTCCCAAATTTCCCATAACCACTGTCCACTTTAATAAGGGGGTAGCCACCATTTGCAAGATTAAGTTTCTCAGAAATTAGTTTAAATAATTTAGGGCATAAATGCAAATGCCTCATGCAAATATAATTCATTACCTCTAATTTTTTTAACAAGATAACTAAAGTATTTTTAAAACTCAAATAGCACTAAAGCCACCAAAGGTAAGGGTTCAACTTGTTCTCTATCCATAGCTCTTTCCTTTGCTTTTTCATTTCTCTTAGTTTATATTATGCTTATATTTTCAGGAAATTATGTAATGAGCCATAATAAAATTAATGGTCTCCAGGCTTATGAGGTCATAGATTTTCATGTTCTTTATTTCCAATTATTTTAGCAGAATTTCTTCCTCAGTTGTTCCCTGCTCTACTTGGTGTCCTATTTCAAAAATGAATACCTTTGCTTTTTGCTGTTTGCTTTTTGCTGTTTGCTTTTTGTTGGTAGTTTTCCATTAGCAAGAAACAATACCTTCTTATCATTATACAAATGACATAATATAACTTCTATGAAATCTAGCCAGATTTAAAAGGAAGTCAATATTAATCACTAAAAAATAGTGTAAGTGTGGTGAAAGACAGATACCATATGATCTCACCTATAAGTGGAACCTAATCAACAAAACAAGCAAACCAAATATAAACAATAGATATTGAAATAAAGAACAAGCTGAGAGTAACCAGAGGGGAGGGAGGAAGGATGACCTTTCCTCCTGCCCCACACCCTTCCCCCAAAGAAAGGGGAAGGATCATCAAGGAACATGTATAAAGGACCCTTGGACAAAGCCAAAGGGAAATAGTATCAAGGGTGGAAGGTGGGGATGGGTAGGGAAGAGGGGATTGGTTGAGGGAAAATGGAAACAACTGTACTCAAACAACAACTTTAAACAAGTAAAATAAAAATAAAAAATAAAAAAAAGATATTGGTTAAAAATAGTGTAAATGTATAAAATTGATTATAATATTATTTATACATTTGGGAATTGAGTGAACATGAGTAAATGTTTGGCAAATATTGGCAAAGCTATATTGTCACTCAAATTCACTGGAATAAGGCAATAAATAACAAGGTGATGCTAGGCTGTGGCAAGGTCCAGTGTTCTAAAGCAAAGCTATCTATATATTTATCCAGAGTTATTGCTATCCAGTTGGTGAGATACACAGTAGACATATATCTGTCGAGTAAATTGACAAGTTGGAACAATTTTTTGGTACTTTCATGCTTGATTTGATACATATACAAACAATGAGAGATTTTAATTCTATCATTAGTTATGAGGAATTTATATATGAATAAAGGTTCTTTACATATTCTCTTCATTATACCTTCAACTTATTCATTTTAAACAGGGAAAATGGAAATACTTTCTTAAGGGTAATGAGAGTATTCGTCTTTGTATTAAATATTAACTTTATGATTTTATTTTATTATTTTGCAAAAAAACAACTTTTATTAAAAGAAGAATCCATATCAAAATAGAATTCATTTGCTTTTCTTCAGCATGGTGATTGTCTCCACTATAATTATTGTCTAAAGACTTAGGGGTAATGGCTCCATGACAAAGACACAAAGCATGTTAGATTTTGTTGAAAAATATAAAATCAACATATACATTAATTCATTCCTTCATTTAACAAGCATTTATTGAATAATATTTTGTGTTTGGCACTGTACTTACTAGGTACTGTAAAGAAAGAGGAGCATAAAATACAGTCTTTCTTTTCAAACACCCAGAAATAGAGTAAAAAAAATAAACTTTAAATACCTTCTTAGAGATAAAGATGTCTAAGCTGTTTTAAAGAATAAATAGGGCTTTGAAGACAGGAATTAGAGGTAGAATATCCTAGGCAGTGCGTCAGACAGAGTAAAGGCACAAAGTAAAGAAAACCAATGTAAGTACCCCAAGAAGTACAATGAGTTCAAAGTTGCTAGAGTATGAAAAAGTTGGCCTCAGCAGAATATGATATAAAAGGTAGACTGGTCCTAGATCACAGACAGACTTGTATATCTCATTGAGGAGCCACATACACATATTAGAAAGATTGTGTGACCACATGAAGAGTAGACTTGAAGAGCCAAAACTGTTATCAAGGAAAATAGTTAAGAGGCTATTTGAGGAGCCCAGAAAAGATAGAAGGAATTTAACTAGAGCAGTAGAACATGCCAGATCCAATGTTTATCCCAACTCTCTCACTAAGTTGCACAAGATCCTGAGCCCCCTGTGCTTCAATTTCATCTATAAAGCTGGTGTAGTAAGACTTACAAGAATTATATATTATCATCCATTTTGTAAAAGAGGACACTGAAAATTTAAACAAGGATGCAATTTAGGGGAAAGATTAGATATATATATAGAAGTTAATTTAGAAGGATAGGGTGATTGATTTAGTATAGAAACTGAGAGAGGGGTCAGATTTTTAAGAATGACCCCATGTTTCAATTATGGAGACTAATAACTAATATAGAGAACACAGGAAGAGAAAATGGTATGGTGAAGATGATAAGATCTATGTCTTACAATTGCATTTGAAACAGATCAAGAAGGAAATGCCTAGCAAGCAGTTAGACATATGGATCTAGAATGCAGGAAGGAAAGCTGGGCAGAAGATGCAGATATGGAAATCATTACTATTTAGGTTTTAATCGAAACCTTAATAATGAAGGAGTGTCACAAGAGCTTGATGGGCTGAATAATGATCTTCATATCCTGATCCCTGGAATTGATAACTATGTTACCTAATGTAGTAAAAGGGCATTTGCAAATGTGATTAAATTAAGAAAACTGAGATAAGGATTGAGTAAACTTAATATAGTAATCACAGGGTCTTTACAAGAAGAATGTAGGAGGAATCAGAGTTGAAGGAAAAGGTGATGACAGGATTAAAGATTTGAGTGATGTACTTTGAAGATGGAGAGAGAGGCCACAGCCCATACATAGAAGTAGCTCCTCAAGCCTGGAAGACACAAGGAACATCTTCCCTCATCACCTCCAGCTTTTGACACTTTGACTTTAGAGTCCACTGAAACAGATCTTGGACATCCAACCACCAAAAGTCTAAAGAAAAGAACTCTGTTATTTTAAGCCACTAAGTTTGTGGTAATTTGTTACATCAGCGATAAGAAATATACACATAGAACGTATAGTGAAAATAAAATCAAAAATACTTGAGCAACACCAACATCTAAGAAGGACAGCTTTCAGAGGAGAGAGAACAGTATGACAGAGACTAGGAAGAATTCAAAGAATGTTGTGTCAAAGAATTTTAGGAATAGAGGACTCAATAGTTAAACATGGCAAAGTAGTTCAATCACATCTATTTTTTTTCAATTTACTCTGTATTGTATTTTTTCCATTACCATATAGTTCCCTTCTACCTGCCTCCTCAGCAATAACCACACTGTTGTCCACGTCCATGAGTCCTTTTCCTTTTTGCTCAATCCCTCCACCCCCTAACCTCCCAACCCACAATTAGGTGTCATCTGCTCTCCATCTATGAATCTGTCTCTGTTTTGCTTGTTAGTTCAGTTTTTTCATTAGATTCCACATATGAGTGAAATCATATGGTATTTTTCTTTCTCTGACTGGCTTATTTCACTTAGCATAATGTTCTCCAGATCCATGCAGACTGCCACAAACAGTAAAACTTTCTTCTTTTTTCACAACTAGGTAGTATTCTATCATGTCAATGTCCCATAGTTGTTTTATGCATGCATCTGCTAATGGACACTTGGGCTGCTTCCATATCTTGGTGATTGTAAGTAACACTGCAATAAATCTAGAGGTCTTATATGTTCTTTTGATTGGGTGTTTTGGGTTCCTTCAGATATATTCCCAGAAGTAGAATCACTGGGTCAAAAGGCAGGTCCATTTTTAATTTTTTGAGGTATCTCCATACTGCTTTCCAAAGTAATTGCACCAATCTGTATTCCCACCAACAATGGAAAAGGGTTCCCATTGCTCCACATCCTCATCAACATTTGTTGTTTATTGGTTTATTGATGATAGCCATTCTGACAGGTGTAGGATGATATCTCATTGTGGTTTTAATTTGCAATTTCTCTGAGGACTGGTGACGTCGAGCATCTTTTCATATGTCTATTGGCCATCTGTATGTCCTCTTCGGAGAAATGTCTATTGAGGTCCTTTGCCCATTGTTTAATCGGGTTGTTTGGGGTTTTTT
>PVIA01016347.1:0-19297 GCA_004024845.1 Tonatia bakeri | reverse complement strand
ATGTTGGAGGTTTTGGGGGGCAGGGTGGAGGGAGGATAAAGGGGGGAAAATTGGGAAAACTGTAATAGCATAATCAATAAAAAATACTTTAAAAAAGCCAAGCAAAATAAGCCAGGCTGTGAAAGACAAATACCACATGATATCACCTTTAACAAGAACCTAATCAACAACACAAACAAGCAAAATATAACCAAAGACACTGAAATTGAGAGCAAGCAGGCAGTGACCAGAGAGGAGAGGGGAGGAAATTTCAGTGGAAAAGGGGAAGGGTTTGCTGGAACAAGTATAAAGGACACATGGACAATAACAGGGGGGGGGGGGATGGGAGGAAGGTGGATTTGGCTAGGGTTGGAGGAAACACTGGGGAGAAAATGCAGATAACTGTAATTGAGCAACAATAAAGTAATTAAAAAATAATAAAATAAAATTAGTAAGAAAATTACTTCCTAGTATCACTAGATTTTAGCTGTAAGAAGTTTCTTTAATATATTTTGTAAAGCAGTTCTACTAGAAACAATCTTTCATTCTCAAAATCCAGGAATGTTAGTATTTTCTTTCATTTTTAATTAAACAATTTATATTGAGAGAACTGAAAATTCATACGTAGTTATAAGAAATTATACAGAATTTTTTTTATGTTCCCTTTGCTGAGTCCCTGCCTCTGTCATGGTTGCACCATGCAAAACTGTAGTATAAAATCAAAATTAGAAGCTGACATTGACACAGTCAAGACACAGATCAATTTTTCACCATATAGTTCCCTTTTTTGTCCTTGTATACTTACTTGCCCCCACCTCCTCATTAAAACCTTACAAACACTAACCTGTTATCTGGTTTTATAATTTTGTAATTTTAAGCATAAATGAAATCACTCAGCATTTAATCTTTTGGAAACTTCTTTGAGATTAACTTTTTTCTTTACCAAAATGATCTGGAATTTATTCCATTGTTGTCTGTAGTAATAGTCATTTCTTTTACTTTATATTATAAATAGTAATCCACAGTATAGACATACTAAAGTTTGTTTAACTATTTCAAGTTGAAAGGCAGCTGAGTTGTTTCCAGTTTTTTGGCTATAATGAATAATGCTGTTATAAACATTTTCTGTCATGAAGATTTCAGCTTTCTTTGATGTAAGTGCTTAGGGGTCCTACTGTTGTATGATAGTTTAATGACTTTATTAAGACATTTCCAGAGTGATGATACATTTTATATTCCCTTCAAAAAAGTATGACTAATTTAATTTCTTCTGCTTCTTACCAGTATTTAATACTCTTTTTATCTATTCAAAAATTATATTTATTCAATATTTTGTAGTATACAAAAATGTGTTCACCAATTGCATTGTAATTTTAGATTTGCCATTTATGTTTTCATTTCATTATACTATATATGGTATATATATATAATATAATAACATGATATAAATATTATTTTATATTAGTTGCAGGCATACATCACAGTATTTAGACAATTATATAATTTACAAAGTAATCTCCCTGATAATGCAAGTACCCGCCAGCCACCATACATAGATATTACAATATCATTGACTACATTCCATATGCTTTACATTCCTGTGGTGATTTTGTAACTATCAGTTTGTACTTCTAAAGCCCTTCACCTTTTTTCACCCAGCCCCTTCTCCCTGTCCCATTCAGAAAATTCTTGAGGGAGAAAAAAAGAGAGAAGGGGAGAAAGATAGAGAATAACTGCCACTTTAGTGAAGGATAAAACAACAACAAAAGGACTCACATAACCCATACAAGGGACATTCCTGCAGCACGTAGCTCAGGTGATGAGGCAGACTGTACCAATGAGCCACACAGGACACATACTACATAAGGAGAGACATAGAAGATCAACCTCTTTCATGGAAACAAACACAGTGAGGTAGCCAAAATTGAAAAAAAAGAAAAAGAAAGAAACATGCTCCAAATGAAACTACTCTAGCTATATCTCCAGAAAAAGATACATAAAATGAAGGGAATCTGTCAGATATAGAGTTCAAAACAATGGTTATAATAATATTCAAAGAACTTAGGGGGATAATAGGTAAAATCAGTGAGAGCTTAAACAAAGAGATAGTAAATATGAAATGGACATAGAAACCATAAAAATAACCAGTCAGAAATGAACAATACAATATCTGAGGTGAAGAATCCACTAGAAGAAATAAAGAGAGTTTAAATGAAGCAAAGGATCGAAACAGTGATTTGGAAGACAGGGTAACAGAGAATACCCAGTCAAAGCAGCAGAAAGGAAAAAGAACTTTGAAAGAGTGAGGATAGTGAAAAGGACCTTTGGGGCAACAAAAAGCATAACAATATCTGCTTCAAAAGGGGTACCAGAAGGAAAAGAGATAGAAGAAGTAAAAAAACTATTAAAAAAAAATAATAACTGAAAATGTCCCTAACCTGGTGAAGAAAAATGATACACAAGTCCAGAAAATGCAGAGTGGCCCAAAAGATGAACCCAAAGAGGCCCACACCAAGACACATCGTAATTAAAATGGGAAAGGTTAAAGACAAAGAGAATCTTACAGACAGTAAGAGAGATACAGTTCCCTAAAAGGGTGCTTCCATAAGACTGTCATCTGATTTCTCAACAGAAACATTTTAGTACAGAAAAGATAGACTTGAAATATACAAAGTGATGACTAGCAACGCTCTACCACCAAGATGACTATACCCAGCAAAGCTATTACTGAAAATTGAAGGAGAGATAAAATGCTCCCCAGACAAGAAAAATCTAAAGAAGTTCATTACCACAAACCAGTATTATAAGAAATATAATAGAGACATATGTCTTTTCTATCTCTTAGAAAGAAGAAAAAAAAGAGGAATACAATTAAAAGAATAAAGTGGCAATAAATACATACCTATTAAAATCACTTTAAATGCAAATGGCTGAAATGCTCCAATCAAAGCACATGGAGTAGCTCAATGGGTAAGAAAGTAAGAACCATATATAGATGCTATCTATAACAGATCTACTTCAGAATGAAAGACATACAGACTAAAAGTAAAGAAATGGAAAAAGATATTTCATGAAAATAGAAATGAAAAAATAACTGGAGTAGCAATACTTATATCAGAAAAAAATAGACTTTAAAACAAAAGTTGTAATATAAAACAAAGGAGGACATCACATAGTGATAAAGGGAATAATCCCACAAGAGGATATAACCCTTTGAATCATGTATGCACCCAACATTGGAGCACCTAAACCAATAAAGCAAATCTCAATGGACATAAAGGGAGAGACTGATAGTAATACATAGTATAGAATTTTAACCCCCATTGACATCAATGAATATACTTACACGAGGAAACTGCAACTTTAAATGACACACTATATCAGAGGGACTTAATTGATTTCTTCAGAGTATTTAATCCAAAGCAGCAGAATATATATTCTATTCACATGCACATGAAATATTTTTTAAGACAGACCACATGTTAGGACACAAAAGAGTCTCAATAAACTCAAGATGGTTGAAATCATATCAAACATATTCTCTGATTATAGTGATATGAAAATAAATATTAAACTCACACACACACATACACAAAACCCTGAAAAACACACAAAGACATGGGAGCTAAATAACATGTCACTAAACAATGAATAGTTTAACAATGAGCTTAAGGAAGAAATCATAACATGTTTTGAAACAAATGAAAAGGAGAACACAACCCCAAATGGGACAAGAAAAAGCAGTTTAAAGAGGCAAATTTATAGCATTATAGTCCTACTTCAGGAAACAAGAAAAACCTCAAACCAACAACCTAAGTTTACACTTAAAGGATCTAGAAGAAGAACAACAAGCAAAACTCAAAGTGAGTATTACAAAGAAGATAATAAAAGTCAGAGCAGAAATAAACAAAATAGAGTCTAAAAGAAACACAAATGATCAATGAATCCTAGAGCTAGTTCATGAAAAGATAACAAGATTGACAAACTTTTAATCAGATTCAAGAAGAAAAAAAAAAAAGACAGGATCCAAATAAATAAAATTAGGAACCAGAGGAGAAGTAAAAATTGACACCACAGAAATAAAATAGGATTGTAAGAAAATATTATGAACAACTATATACCAACAAATTGGGCGATCTGAATAAAATAGATAAATTTCTAGAAATATACAATCTGCCAAAATGTCATCAAGAATAAGAAAAATCTAACTAGTTTGAATACAACTAAAGAAATTGAAGCAGCAATAAATACTCTAAACAATAGAATGTCTTGACCAAATGGCTTCACAGGTGAATTTTACCATTTGAAGAAGAAATAATAGTAAGGACTATTTCCAAGATCATTTTATGAAGCCATCACTATGCTAACTTAAAACCAAATAAAGACACTACAAAGAAAGAAAATTACAAGATAAAATCCCTGATGAATATAGATGCTAAAATCCTCAACAAAATATTAGCAAACCAAATCCAGCAATACATTAAAAAGGATTATACACCCTAACCAAGTGGGATTTACTCCAGGCTCTGGTGCACTGGGCTGGAGTGCCCAGCATGGGGTTGAGACCCCTCTATCTTTAGGGGGACCTTTGAAGCCGAGATAACTCCACGGTTCTGTACTATCTCATGTGGCTGCAAAGGTAGCACTTTTTGTACCTCTGTCCTTCCTACCTCTTTGGGTATTGCTTCTTCTGTAAATCTTGGTTATAAGACTTCTGTTCAGCTAGTCTTCATTTGGTTATTCAGGTTAATTGTTCTATAATTTCATTGTCATTCACATTTAGTCCTGGAAGGAGGTGAGTGTAACCTTCCATCAATTCCCCTGCCATCTTGCATCCCCCGAGATCTGTGTAACTTCTGTGGTGAAGTGTCTGTCCAGAGCTTGTGCTCATTTTTTAGTGGGTTTATTTGTTTTTATATTGTTGAGAATTGAAAGTTATCTTTTTTGTATTTGGATACCAGTTCTTTATCAGATCTGTGTCTGGAAAATACTTTATCCGAGTCTGCAGCTTGTGTTAAAACAAGTTAGAATACAGACATCCACAAAGATGTCCTCCTCTCCACTCTCTCCAAGTCTTCCTACCATTAGGGGCTTCTTTCTCTTCCTTTAGAGAGAGCCTGGTGACTTCCCACCTCGAGGGCCTATATTCTCTGCTCTGGATAGGGATGTGCCATTTATGGGTAGGCAAATGCTCTCGCTGACTGTGGCTCCCCTAGCAGCCTCAGACCCAGTGAACTCACCTGACCTGACTTTGAAGGAAATGAGGGCTCTCTCTTTTCCACACTGAGCTGAGCCCCACTCACAGAAGCTGGGTGTGTTGTGTAGGTGGGCTCAGGGCTGGTACAGGGCTGGGGCAGAGGCCACTGGTGGAGGACCGCTGTGATTTGGGTTCTGTTGCCTGCCAAAGCCTTCAGCATGATGCTCTGACCTTTTGGCACCTTCTGTGAGGCCCCTTGTAAAGTCCCTTCTCACACAACTTTATGGGTCCTACTGTGATAAATGAAGTCTTCACTTTGATAGAGAATACTCATGGTGGTCCCTACAACTGGCTGAGTCTTCCTAGACCTGCTTTCCTGATAGAGAGGAAGGGGCTCTGTGCTCGGAGGGAGAGAGAGCAGGCCAGAAAGTGAAAGGTTGTACTCTCTTGTGTCCTGGATGGCAGGGCCAGGCTGCTTGGCTCAGGCTCAGATGAGTTATGGAACACGGTAAGAATGGTGGGGGCAGGGGTGCAAGGGTAGAAGATGTCACATGAAGCAGGGCATGGGCAGGATGGATGGAACCTTCCAGCTGGTCCTCTCACTCCCAGGTACTTTCATTTTCTTCAATCCCAGACCCTCCTCCTCCCTCCCTCCCTCCCTGAGGCCTCAGCCCCAGGTCTTGGCAAGCCTGCTTTCCCAAAAAAGGCTCTAAGTGGACAAGGTGACCTGAGATGGAGGGAACTGTGCCCCAAAATGTAAAATCGTGTTTCCATTAGAATAAGAATCCCCGCTTCTCGAGACCTTTCCTAAATAAATAAAGATACATGGACACACATGCTTCCTTTAGCATGATGACAGGAGTGAAAAATCAGAAATGGCTCATGTTCCAGAGCATGGGCTTTGAAAATTCTGATTTGAGGACACAGAAAATGCCAACAGGCAGTGTCCACCCCTAGGGAAATGAGGTTCCAGAGGGAACACACTTCAGAATCCTCTTCTTCTGACATTCCAAGTGCACAGGCACATGTACACACGTGAACAAGCACAAGTATCCACATATGCACACATGAGCATGGGAACATGGGAACACAGGTACATACATACACATGCTGACACAATGTGCACATGCACACATAGGACTGAAAAGGTGAGCAACCCCTAGCAGGGCTCTCGCCCTGGAAGGGCTCTGCTCTTGACATGATTCTGAATTGTTTTAGAATTCATTATTGTACTATAACAAATCTTAATTATTTTTAGTCATACATCCTTTAAAAATTAAACACTATTGTATTTTATTCCATAAATGTGTGATAAATGGATAACATTGAATATATGATTTTAATTTTTTTATTTAATATTCATTGTATTTTTCCATTACCATCTAACCCCTTATACCCCCTCCTCCCAGCAATCACCACACTGTTGTCCATGTCCTTGAGTCCTTTGCTGTTTTGCTCAATTCTTCAAACTATTAAAGTCACACATGCATTATAAAAAATTTAGATGTCACCTCAAGGAAAAGATAAGAGATTTGCAAGTCCCACCCCAGAGATAATCATCATGAGTGGCTTTGTGGGAATCTCTCAGGCTCTACTTCTCTCATTCTGTTTGTCTCTCTTTGTCACAGGAAAAATAATTTTCACATATGTGTGTCTACCTATGGAAATTATATGTATGTGGTCTAATAGGACACTGGATGCACAGAGTTGGTCTACATGTGTCACATGAAAGAACCCTGAGGTCTTCATCTGTCAGCATGTAGAAAACCCTGTACCTCCTTTAGCAGCTAAGCTTCCCTCATCCATGGGGACCAGGACTGGTGGATCTCATCCCCTCTCCATGGACATTAGAGCTTTTTCTAGTCCCCAGCAATTATATCAGTGCTGTGGTGGGTAGTGTTGAAAATATACCTTTGAAAATTTTTGCGAGAATTTCTGTGGGGTACCTCCTAGGATGAGCAGTGCCAGGTGAGAATGCACACCTGTGGACTGTTGATGTATCCTACATAATGTTTTCCCAAAGGAGGGGCCTTTTCCTTTTCTCTCTAGGGGATCTTCTGGGGCTTCTGCTTACTCACTTTATGCCCAGGGCTGAGTGAAAGCAGACCAGAAGCCTGGTGGTCTGATGGTCCCCAGTGTTTACAGTGTGTATGTCCCCACTGGGATGGTCAGGCATCTCTGACATATGGTGGCGTGTTCACTGCCTCTCCATGCAAGTGTCTGTACTTGCCTGTGTCCTTTTTGAAAACGTGGACTTTCAAGAACTTGCTGTACTACAGGATGTCAAACATTTCTCTGGCCTTGGGTTATGAGGATTGCTTTCTAGATTATGGCTTTTTTCCCCCAGGCTTCTTCATTTCTCTCATTATTGTTTTTTTGCACAGGTAGAGCCAGCCATTCTCTCACTGGCTTCTGGCCCTGCAGTCACACAGAACAGCAGCCTCTATCCCAAGGTTGTGCACACACTTACCAAAAGGGCTTATTTTTTACATCTGATTTCTAATCCATTGGGACTTCCCTTTCAAATAACAAGAAATATATAATCATCCACAAAAAGGGACCTATTGTAATATTCCATTTACAGGAAACATCCAAAATAAGTAAAGGAGGAGACACAAAGCACATCAGGAGTTGCCAGGGGCAGGAGGAGTGGGGAGTGGGGACTTCTGGTGCAGGGTTTCCTTTGGGGGAGATGGAACATCCTGCAACTGGACAGTGGTGATGCTTGCACAGCATCATGAATGTACGTCATGCTCAGGATGCCACATTTTACACTATAAACAATAAGATTTATTTAATATTTAAACTTAACCACGCCCTGGAGAAAAACATAACAAAGGGGAAAAAAGGGTTGCAGAGGGGCAGTAAAACAACTTCCTGGTAGATGTAGTAGAGCCGGTGGAATGATAATCAGCTCTAGAAGCGGTCCTGGTGTAGCACCCAAAGAACCTCCTATTTGTACCAGGAACCAGAGAAAATTTGAAGAAAGATTCATCTGGAAGTCATGGTGGGGCCTCAGTCAGGTCAGGAGATCCTGTCCAGCCTAGGTAGTGGAGCCCCGCAGTGGTGGATCAGCCCACTAGGCTGTGCCTTCATGGACCTTCTCAGGAATTACTGCAAGGGTTGAAGCACAGGGCTGACTCAGCTTCTTGGACTCCTGATAAAGTTGCAAGAGAAGACAATTTCACCCACATGCTTGCATTTCTATAAGCTCCCTAAAGACAGAACATAGCCTGAGCCTTCCAGAGAAGCCAAAGCCCAAGACAAACTTAACTACACCCCCCCACCTGGTGGACAGTCCAGCAAAGAGATGGTCTGAGGCCTCTTTGCTCCTGGGCCAGCCTCTGTGGGTGCTCCCTGTGAGTCTGGTTCCAACTCCCCCACACAAACCGGCTAGTAACTACACCCACAACTGTGGGAGGGCTCCACCCACAGGGCCCCCCTCCCCCCAGCTGCCAGGGATGAGAATCAGTCTACCAAGACAGGATCTGCTTGGGGAGGAAAGGTGGCCAATCTCTCAAAGGAGAAGGGCCAAGAGCCTTTTGCTCAATGGGCTTTTATTAGGTTCATTTTGCACAAGAATACAGGTAAAGCTCATTAATCATTATCAGGCAGTAAGAATCAAACAATAGATAATATACAAAAACTTCTGAGGGCCTATTTAGAGTCAGGGTCAGATAGCTAAAGTGCCATAAAACTTTGGGAGACAAACTCATTTCCTGCTCAGACCTTTATCATTTAATTAGCACTCTAAACAAAGCAGGTTTCACAGCATTTTATATATTCTTTCTTAGGCCTGATCACCTGGGGAACCTGCCCTTTCCAGCACAGGGCTGCACTGCTCTCTGTCGTTTCAGGCTTAAATCATGCAGGGGAAGTAAGGCAGCCAAGAGATCAGGAGACTTCTCACAGACAGAATGAGGACTTGGGCTTTGTCAAGCCAAGGGACAAGGGTCCATCACACGCTTTCTCCATAGCCCCCCAAGTCCTTTCCTGAGGGCTTCCACGTGATCGTGCTTATCTTAGGTTGTTCCCCACTTGGGGAATCTTACCCATCATTGGCTAACCAACTAAACATTGGGGGCTAGTTATGGATGAAGTAAAAGGAGCAGAAGTGGTGCTCCTGCCAAGGAGATAAACTTTGTCTCCTCAGTGGCTTCTGGTCTGAAGGTTGCCCACTCATCCTTAGCCATGAGTGGGTTACAGCTTCTGAAACCAGGCAGGGTGGTTCCCAACACACAACCCTTTCTGGTCTCCCTCAATTTCTCAGCCTTGAGTGCAGATTTATTGGGCTACAGGTCATTTGGCTGGGTCTATTAATGTGGGTAGCCTGTTTCAGGTGAGAGTTGAAGATGATCACCTTATACTGGAGCCTTAGTAGCTTCAGAAGAGGTGATTTTGTTTTGTTTTTCTGGTTTTTTATGCCACTCACAGGCCCTGGTTGCCCTGAAGACTGGTTGGTGACAGGCACTACAGGGTAGCTCAGGCTCTTGATATTGGAGCCCACCAGCCCCTTGTTGATAGAGATGAGGCAGGGGATTCCCAGTCCAGCTCTTCCAGTTGTGCTGGTGCTATAATAGTGAGAAGGAAAAAGATCACAGGCAGGCACTATAAACACCCTCCAAGAACAGAAAACATCCAGCAACTGCCAGTGAAGACAAAGCCAGGAGCAACCACAACATCTCTTCTATAAAATGACAATGGATGGGTGGTGTGAGGTCATTCCTTACTCATGGCTGGCAATAGCAGGTACTTCTCCTGTGTCTTGCTTGACCTCTCTCCTGACTTTGCATTCAACTCTTTCCTGAGCCCACCTTGATCTCCCCAGACTGCTCACCAAAGGGCTCTGAATTTTTGGGTTCCTGGTCACAGTCATGAATTGTCATATTCATGTGGATCGTGGTCGATTTTGGAAGAGGTGTTCTTTGCAGGCCATGAAGAGTACCTGGATCCCCATAGCTGTGGTGGCAGTCAGAGACTTTGGTGCACTCTGGTCCCCCATCTGGTGGGGCAACTGCACCTCCCTGATGGGTATGAGGTGGGGCTCTCCATTGTCCCCATGCTTCTCCTGGGTAGGAGCTGCAGTTCTGAAAAGGAAAAAGATCACCCATACACATACATTTCCAATGGCCCACAACTAAGAGAAAAGAGTCAGAGCCTGTCAGAGAAGTGGAGTCAGGACTGACCCCTGGGGGTCCTCTCCACAGACATTACAGCAGATGGGTGGTCTGAAGCCATTCTTTGCTCCTGACCCACTTCTGAGTTTGCTCCTTGTGTGCCTTACACTGACTCCACTCCTAGTTTGCCTACAAATACTGTCCCACCACTTCTTGATCTCCATCAACTGCTCACCAAAGAGCTCTGAAGTATTGGGCTCCTGGTCACCTGGCCTACTTCCATGAACACGGGCACCGTGTTCCATGTAGGTGTCAACAATAGTCATGTTTCTGGGGAGCTTAGGAGACTTCTGGGAACATTTCCTTTTCAGGCCATGCCCAAGCCCTTGCTTCCCAGCTCCCAGGGTAGGGACAGTTACTTCTGACCTGATCCAACCCCCCGTGAGGTCTTGTACCTGCCTAACGCTGGACATCAGGTGGCAGGAGTCTCTGTCTACCAGCTGTTCCTGCTGGACTGGTTCTGTATTTGTGGGAGGAGAAAAGATCACACAGGTGCCTACAGCTCCAATGGCCCCGAACATACAGAAGAAAGGAAGAGCATCCCAGAAAAGCCACAGCCCAGGACCCACCCCAGGACATTCTCTCCACTGACAATACAAACACAGGGTGGTCTGAAGCCCAATCTTACTCCTGGGCCAGCATCTGTGGGTGCCCATGTGTATCTGGCACATACTCCTCTACATAAGCTGGCCTGTAACTGCCCTCCAATGCCATCACAGTCTCCCTCAACTTCTCCTCCCTAGGAGAGGTATCTTGGTGCTCCAGTTTATTATTGGAGCTCCAGCTCCATTACCAATGTCACCTTTCTCCAGGCCACATCTGTGAAATTTCAGATTCATGTGCATCATATGTGGCTCCAGAAGATATGTCCTTTGTAGGCCATGAAGGGACACTGGTTCGGCAGACTCTTGGTTGGCAACAGAAACTTTGGAGGTGCTGTGACCCTCGATATTTTGGTGGCTCTGCCTTTCTCTGATGGTAATGGGCCATGGGTTTCCATTGTCCATCCACTCCTCCTGGCTTGTTGCCAGAGAAGCCAGAGGAAAAAGATCACCCAAGTGCATGTATTTTAATGGCCACCCATTAAAAGAACACAGGAAGAGACCTCCAGCTAAGACCCAGGAATGGACACCTTCTCCTCAGACTGTCCTGCAGATGGCTTTTTTTGAAGCCTCTTTTTGTTTCTGGCCAGCTTCTGTGCATGCTCCCTGTGTATCTGGTACTGATTTTTCCACATAATCTGGCATGTAACTACTTCCCCTTCCCCTCAACCTCTTACCCTTGAGCACAGACTCCTCAGACTCCAGGTCATCTGACTCAATGACATAAACATGAGCATTATCTTCCATGTTGCAAATAGCAATGTGTAGCTTCTGTTAGAACCTGGGTCGCTCAAGTAGAGGTGTTTTTTTCCCACCATTTTTGTGCCCTACTTGCCAGACTCCTCAGTGACAACAGTGCAACAGTGACTTCGGGTCTGCTATGGTGCTTGGTGGAAGTGAGCACCTGATTGTCACTGGTGAAGATGTGACTGGCATCTCCATTGAGAAGCTGCTCATGGGCTGGTGCTGAAGTTGGGAGAGGAGAAAACATCACTTGTTTGCCTGCATTTCCATCTGCCTCCTGAGAAAGATCATAGTCCAGGCCCTTCAGAAGAGCTGCAGCAGATGACACACACAGCGGTGCCCTCCCTGCACACATTCCAGCAGGTGTTCGGTCAGCAGGTGTTTGGTTAGCTTGCCTTTGCTCCTGGCCAGCCTCTTCAAGCATTCACTGTGTGTCTGGCACCAACCTCTCCCACAGTCTGAACTGTACTTCCATTCTTTATTCCACCTCCACTTTTCCTCCTCCTTACCCTTGGAGTCTGACTTTTTGGTTTTCAGATCGTCTGGTGTGGTTTATAGAACATAGGCTCTAAGCTCTATGTTGATATCAAAAATTGTCACTTGTTGTGGAGCCTGGGTAGCTTCAGGGTAGGTGTCCTTCTTTGTCTACACGTTTTGATTCCCCAGACCACTGGACATTATCAGGTACATTTTCCCCGTACTGGCCATCTGCTGTGTGGCAGCCCTCCCCACCACTGGTGAAGGCCAGGAGGGCATCTCCATCATCTCCTCTTGTTCCTGTATGAACTGGGTTGAGCTCTGCAATGACAGTGACCAGTAGCTGGTTGGGAGACATCAAGGACTGCTTGACCCTAGTCACTGCAGCTTCTGTGCACTGGACCTTCTGCTTCAGGATCAAACCCAGACCTGTGTGTGCACAGACCTCCACTGAGGGTTAATGAGATCCACCTCTAGAGTTCAGGATAAATCTCAGGCAAAGGACACCACCCACACTCCAAATCCATCCAGCTATCCTTGACCTGGGGTGTGAACATGACCAGCCCACCAGGGTTCTCACTGCTTCCTTCTCAGATTCCTCACATGAACCCCTTACACACACACACACACACACACACACACACACACAAAGAGGTGACATAGGGCAGACCAGGTGGTACTAGAGTGGTGGCCTGACCCAATAAAAACCACCCTAGTCTTTCCTGTGTTTCCTATGGATTCTGCCCTGAAAAGGGCCATAGACGTCTAGGCTGAGTTTGGAAACATTGGCAGCAGCGGCAGAATATACTAGCATTCCTGCCTCTGTTGAGGCCATGGCCTTGAATCTTGGGCAGACAACAAGAAAACATTCTGTCATTACAAAATCTTTAGCCAAAGTGAGCTGGCTAATTGCTGTTTTAGAATGTGACTGCTTGGTTACCCGGGTTCCAAGTGCTGTTGGGCTCTCTCTTCAGGAAGTGAGGTTACTGCCTGGGTCCCTTACCCTGAGCAACTCCTCAGACAAGAGCAGTGACTTCACTTCCTAAGAAGAGCAGTGACCCTGCCTGAAGAACCCTTCCCCAAATCCTGCCACAGCAGAGGAGCTGTCTCTGGAACGTGTCTTAAGGCCACTGCTTGAGCCACTTGTTGAATCTGTACTCTGTCCTCCTCCAGAATCTATTTTCTTCCACCTCTCTATATTTTTTATTTTTCTTTATTTCCTTTATGGTGTAATTTATTATTATAATTGATTTTAGATTATAAATAGTTACTGTCTATATTTTAAATTGTGCCATTCCTGAGCATGATGTACATTCACGATGCTGTGCAAGCATCACCACTGTCTAGTTGCAGGATGTTCCATCTCCCCTAAAGGAAACCCTGTACCAGAAGTACCCACTCCCCACTCTTCCCAACCCAGGCAACTCCTTCTGTGCTTTCTGTCTCTGCCCTTTTACCTCTTCTAGATGTTTCCTACTAATGGAATCTTACAGTAGGTGCTTTTCTATGTCTGCTCAAATCCATTTGTTTTTATCTGAAACAGCATTTTTGTTATTTTAAAGGTAATTGTCATGTAGATTACTGAGCAGCTGTAAAAAAAGAAGACTTTTTAGTAAATGTGTGCTTAATCTTGTAGAAGAGACTGCTTTGCTAAATATGACCTCAGAGCCTGGAGCCAGTCAAGACTATTTAAAAAAATTCCTGAGGATAGAAGGCCACCCCCATGTTCATTTGACTAGGCAAACATCATCCTAACTTAAAGCCCAATAAAGACACTAGACAGAGAAATATATAGGCCAATATTCCTGGTGGGTATACGAGGGGGACCAAAAAATATCAGATTTTATTTATAAAATATTGTGAATTTATTCTTACATATTTCAACTTCAGTCACCTTCAAAATATCCATTTAATGTAATACACCTTTTGAGACATATTTTCTGCTGCTCAAAACAGTTTTTGAAAAATGTCAATTTTGAAGTTTTTTAGTGCTTCTGCCTTTTTTGGTTTCACCTCTTCCACATCAGCAATATATCTCCATTTGAAGATTTTCTTTTTCATCCAGGGAAACAAGGAAACAAAAAAAGTCATTTGGGGGTGAGATCAGGTGAATAGGGAGGGTGGTGAACAGAGGTCATTTTGGTTTTGGTTAAAAACTGCTGAACACTCAGCATAATGTGGGCAGTTGTGTTTGTAAATCACTCATCATGAAATGGGCAAACACATTGAAAGAATCTTTTTAAAACATTATATGAAGTTGAGTGCAGCCTCTGACAATAATGCCAGCTACACTGATACAGATGGGTTCCTAGAACACTCACCTAGCAGGGACAGCCTGTATTATAATGAGTCCGTCCTCCAGAAGATATCTTTTTTTGAGAGGTCCCTCCTCAGAGATATTAAAGTCCTCAACAAAATATTACTAATCTACTATAGCAATACATTAAAAAATTATACACCCTAAATAGGATTTATTCTGGGGATGCATGGTTGGTACAATACCCACAAATCAATAAATGTGATATACCACATAAACAAAATAAAGTGTAAAAGTCATGGTCATTTCAATAATGGCAGAAAAGGCATTTTTATAAAATTCAGCCCCCATTTATGATAAACTCTCAGCAAAGCAAGAATAGAGGAGATATAACTTCAACATAATAAAGTTCATTTATGACAAACCCACAGCCAACATCATACTGAATAGGCAAAAATTTAAATGATCCCCTTAAGATCAGGAACAAGTCAAGGGTGTCCACTCACTGCTCTTTTTCAACATTGAACTAGAAGTCATAGCCACAGCAAACAGACAAGAAGAAATGAAAGGCATCCATATTGGAATAGAAGAACTAAAACTGTCATTATTTGCACCTTATATGATACTGTACATAGAGAACCCTAAAGTTTTCACCTAGAAACTACTAGAACTGGTACATGGATTCAGTAAAATAGCAGGATACAAAATATCCAGAAATCAGTTGCATTTTTATATGCCAATAATGAACTACCAGAAGGAGAAACTAAAAAACAATCCCATTTACAATTACATAAAAAAAAATTAACCAAGGATGTAAAAAAACCTGCACTTGAAAACTTATGCTGAGGAAAAACAATGAAGAAGTTACAAATAGGTTGAAGCAGATACCGTGTTCATTAATAGGAAGAATTAACATCATTAATATGTTCATATTACCAAAAACAATCTATAGATTCAATGCAATTTTTTATTAATGTACCAGTGGCATACTTCACAGAACCAGAACAAATATTCCAAAACTTTTTATGGAACCATGGAAGACCCCAAATATCCACAACAATCTTGATAATGAAGAACAAAGTTGGAGGAATCATACTACCTAATATTGAACTATATACTAAATATAAGGCCAAGGTAATCAAAATAATATTATGATGGCATAAAAACAAACATATCAATCAGTGGAACAGAATAGAGAGCTCAGAAATAAACCTAGGTCTTCATGATGGATTAAAATTTGACAAAGGAAACAAGGACATGCAATGGGATTAAGACAGTCTACTCAATAAATGCTGTTGAGAGAATAGCCCAGGTATTTGAAAAAAATGAAACCAGACCACCTTCCTATACCATTTACAAGAATAAACCCAAAATGGATTAAAGATTTAAATCTAAGGCTCAACACCATAAAACACATGTATAAAGGAAAAATGGACAAAACCAAAGGCGAGTAGGATCAAGGGTCGGAAGTGGGGATGGCTGGAGTGAGGATGAATGGAGGGGGGAAAATGGAGACAACTTTACTTAAAAAACATTTAAAAAAGTGAAAAAAATAAAATTCAAAATGTAAATAAAAATATAATACCTCTCCCCCAAAAAACAATAAGTGTTGGTAAGGATATGGGGAAAGGAAACCCTCATGCACTGTTGATGGAAATGCAGATTGGTGCTGTCATTGTGGAAAGCAGTGTGAAGTTACCTCAAAAAATTAAAAATGGAAGTTCCTTATGACTCAGTGATTTTACTTCTAGGTATATATCCAAAGAAAACCAAAACACCAAGTCAAAAGAATAGCAGGACTCCTATGTTTATTTGCAGCATTACTTACAACAGCCAAGATGTGGTAGCAGCCAAAGTGTCTATCAGTAGACAAATGGATAAAAAGACTTGTACATTCACACAATAAAACATAAAAGAGAACATAAAAATGAAAAAAAAACTTACATATTGCAACAACATGATGGATGTGGAAAGTATTATGCTAAGTAAAATAAACCAGTCAGAGGAAGACAAATACCATAAAATTTCACTTATATGTGAAATCTAATGAACAATATATAAAAAAAAAGAAAGAAACAGACTTACAGAGAAAGCACTGACATCTGTCAGAGGAAGGATTTTGCGGGGGCTGGTTGAAAATGTAAAGTGATTAAGAAAGGAAAAACAGACAAGTATTTTTTCAATAACTACACATATATTATGCTTGTTAGTAATTGGTATTTTATCATTTCAAATATTTTGACTAATGAAACTTATGAATGTTATATTTAAACATATTAACAAAAAGGAGATTGAAACTATAGATGTTCCTAAAGTTGATAACAAACATGCTTATTAAGACTGTTGTACAGATGATGAAAACTATGTAAGACTCGTTATCTTCCTTGACCTGAAATATTTTTTTTAGCTTTTTAAATTTTTTTGGCTGAGTAATACATGCTAAGTCCTTGTTTACATTTGTATAAGATATGGAAATTAAATGAAGTTAAAAGACAACTCAAAATAATGTATTTCTGCTTAATTTTTTCAGCTTTCTACTCTTATTTGTTTTAAGATATCTTAAATTTTTTACTTTCTTGTACTTCAAAATATTACATTTTGAAACAAAATTTAATAGCTGTTTTTCAATTTCTTGAGTCTTTTCAAAATTTTTTGTATTTTAGAATATTATATTCTGGGGCAAAATTTTAGAGCTCATCAGGCCTAGTACCCTGAAATTCATATTTGGAAAAAAAGTGTTCATTTATGCATTGTTTTAATAACCCACTCTTCCAGCATTCAGGATTTTTAAAAATGTGTTTAACATTCTCTTATATGTTTCTTAATACTATGATTATGTAAATAATGGGTTCTTTGTAGAAAATGTGGCAAGTAGAAAGGTACAGATGAAAGATAAAACTAATTGTAATCATAGCAACACCAACTTGGGGGATATTTTTTAGTGTATTTTTTTTTTAAATTTATGTGGTCATAGTTGTGTTTGCATATGTGCATGTGTTTGCATAGGTGCCTGTGTCTACATAGACTAAAATTAGAGTTTTGTAGTGTAGGTGATTTTGTATACATGTATTTTCAATTACTACTGTAAATTTGTGTTTTGTAAGCTAATACTTTTTAAAGAAGTGACCTATTACTGTGGATTACATAGGCATTTTATTCACTTCTCTATTTAATTTCCATGTCTTCTCTGAGCCTGTTTCTTCAGCATCTATTGAGGGGATACTGGGCCATGCGATCTTAAAATCCTGGTGAGTACTGATTTGACCTGAGCTAGATCATCACTATAGCTGGGACAGTCTATTTCTTTGTTGAGTACAGGGGGAAAAAGGCAGAAGAAATGACTCTGTATTGAGAGAAAATGAGAATGAAATAAAAAACCCCAAAATCTTTCAGTTCTAGAGAAAAGAGAGAGAGAAGGCAGAGAGTAAAATCGAGAGTTGTGGAAAGGGACAGTGAGAAATTACATTGCTCCCTGTGGAATTTCCAAATTTTTTTCCTAGTCTCTCCTGGTACCTTGAAATATTTAAAACACTTTTTAAGAGTCAGCAGATTAAGCAAATAATAATATAGGCCACCCAGTTGCTTTTGAACTTCACATAAACCACACATCAAATTTTTAGTACAAACATACAATAATAGCTCAATATTTGGGACATAGGTATGCTAGAAAATTATTTGTCATTTAGTTGAAATTCAAAACCTTTATGTATCCTCCATTTTATCTGGTAACCATACATCTGTTATACTTCCTAAAAGTCAACCCTCATTTTAGACAGAGTTTCCTTGAGAATTATAATCAAATAAGTCATGGCTAGAAGAGCAGTACCCATTTCACCGTACAGCTACATCTGGTTCCTTAATTATATTATAACCATTAAAAAGTTAGTATTTTACACTGTCTAGACAATTTCTGTAATCTTCTTAGTATCAAACACAAAAACAACTGATGAGAAATTTTGTTTCTCTTTTTTAAACAGTCTTTTAAAAACCACAACAAAAAGTTTGATTCATCAATTTTTGGAGATTTCTGTACGTTACAATTCTAGTCTCTTATGTCACCTTCTCAAAAATATAACTCTACTATACTGCATACTTGTTATAGCTTTATAGGAAGATAGGATGTAAAAACTTGAAAATAAGTGCTTGTTTATTTTTAGAAATTACGTTTTTCTATTTTTTACTATTTGATCCTAAAACTCATTTGCTTCCTCATAGTTCCCAGTCTGTTAAGAATGTGGCAATTTTTGCCTGCTCAGGTGGTGTCTGCTTTAAGTTTAAAATGAAAAGTAAAGATCTTGTTACTTTTCTTTATATTTTTTCTTGTCATATGTTTATGTGCCCTCTTTTCTCTAACTATCCACAGTCATGAAATGGAGGTTTTAAAAGTTTTAAGTGATGTGCTTGAAATTCTGTACAAATTATGGAAAAGGCATGCCACCAATTGGTTTGTCTGGTAGATGACTAGTAAAATTGGGCCATCAACCTTGCTTTAATATGATATACCTATACATTTTTGTGTTTCTGTTAACAATATTAAAGCAAGGGGCTCTCACCAAAGAGTGTACCCATGGCATCTACACAGATGAAAAAGTAATACACTTGAGTGGTTTGAAATGCTCTTTGTTACATATTAGAGACACTTACTCTGTATATGAATATGTGGAATATAATCTGCCTGGTGCTTAACTATATGGCCAACACTCTACCATTGGGAATGTCTGTTTCAGGAGAATCTTTTCTTTTAAGCATCATAGAGCATATAACTCCTCTTAACTGCTGAGCTTTAGGTGCCAAGAGTAGTTTGTTTTATTTATTCTACTGCAATGCCTGTTAAGTATAAATACATTGAAAAATGAAAAGAAAA
>PVIA01016346.1:0-19291 GCA_004024845.1 Tonatia bakeri | reverse complement strand
GGCCCTGGACCCGCCACAGGCAGGACAGCTGTTCTGTCTCATGGGTAGCTGTAGTTGGGTGTTGTTTTCTGACTCCCCACATCCGGTGGCTGGTGGTCCTTCAGGGTGACAAAACCTTCAGGACTCAGTGACACAGTAGCACAGAGGGTGTGACTCACCTGCATCCAACCCTCCGTTAGTTGGAGACCTGTTTCGCCCTGGATCAGAACCCTTGAGTTTTGTACCCATGAAAGAGGATCTGTATCCTTCAGGGATGAGGGTGCTGCCTGGTGTGTCCTCAGAAGGCAGTGGCAAGTCTCCTCTACAGTGTCCCCAGCCGGCCCATCAGCCCCACCTCAGACTCGCCCCCCAGCAACACCCAGGGACATGGAGGAGACACTTCTTGCCCGGTTCCCACTGTTGCCCCAGCCCAAGAAGCCCCCCTCTGGCGTCTTCTCATCTTTTAAAACTCAACTCAGCGCACTGCTTCCTGGACGTCTCCCCCGATCCCTCCCCGCAGACCGGACTGGGCACCCTTTTTCTGGCATTGCGGAGGGTCAAGGCCTGTTTTGTACTTGAGGGCACACGGGGGAGGGACAGACAGATTCGAGTGGCCGAGCGCAGTCGACTCAACCACAGAGGCGCGGGAGGTGGGCGGGGGCTGGTTTGGGGTCCCTGGATCCAAACGACCACACCTGTGTGTGGCGTGCCTGGCCACCGGGGACAAAGAGAGCTCTGCGTGCTGCCACTGATGAGTTTTCTCTGCTTGTGAATCTTTCATGAGGAGGCGCCAGAACGCACCGTCCCCCAAACCAGAGCAGCTTGAAGAGGGAGTAAGTGCCCCATCTCCGGAGGTGTGGACTCACGCTGGTGGGACCCACAGTCCTCTGGTGGGGGTGCAAGGAGAAGTCAACGCAGTGTGGCGGGCGCACAACCAGCGTAGCGAGAGAAGCAGGAGGCGAGACCGCAGACGACCCGACACTCCCTTCTGTGGTGGTTCCCCTCGGACGACAGTTCTCCCTGGCTGGGGAGGACGTTGCCCAAAGCCTGAAAAAGTACCATTTCCGAGTAGAAAAGCCCTCTGAAGGGGCTCAGCTGCCCAGACGCAGCTCCTCTGGAAGAGCTGTCTTGCACTCTTGCCTTGGGTCCAGGTGTTTCCCTGCTGACGGGCGAGCACAGGCTCTTGGCCGGTGCGGCACTGGCCTTGGGGTCTTCCTGTGACCAAGAAGGGACAAGGCCTCTGCATGGCTAGCACAGGCACACAGGGGTGGAAATGGGGAACGTGGAGTGAGGGGAGATAAACAACGTCCTGGGGTACCCAAAGCATGCAGCTGGCACCCCAACCCCAAGGGCAGTCAGTGTGACACACTTTCCATTTACTGGAGTTTTCTGGCCTGTGCCAGAAGTTTCCTTTACCTCCCTTCATACATTTATCCCTCACGGGTCTCCAAAGGGATCCTTCTATCCCCATTTTCCAGATGAGGAAACAGAGGCTGAGGAAGAATAAATAATATACATAAGGTCATGCAAAACTAGAGTCTGATTTCCAAGCTCATGTTATAAATCATTTCCATAGGCCGCCCTTATTGGGCACCCAGAAAACTCAAGAAACATCTCTACAAGACGTAGTTTTAAATGTTGACTCTCCAGGCCCTGGCCTGGAGGCTCAGTGGGTTACTGTGTCATCTCATACACCAAAAGTTTATGGGTTTGGTCCCCTGTCCAGACACGTACAGGAGGCAACCGGTCAACATTTCTCTCTTACATCCATGTTTCTCCCTCTTTCTCTCATCAGTAAAAACATACCCTCGCATGAGGATTAAAGAAATAAAACATAAATGAATATTGTCTGTCCACTGCACCCACGTCCAGAGGCAGCATCCTTCTGACTTGTGCCCCAAAGAGGACAACAGAAGCGAAAGCAAAGGGAAACAATAGCATCTGAGTGAGTGAGTCGCATCAGCAGGTTGGAACGGCTGGACCGAAACGGAGAGGCAGAGGGGGGCTGAAGAGGCCTGGAGCACTCGGGGGCCTCCACAGCCACCGTGAAGACCCTGAGGTTCTAGGGAAGGGCTCTCAGTAGAGGATGGATGAGGTCGGACTTCTGCTGCAGGGGCTCCCGGGCAGCCGTGTGGGAGGAAGCCTGAAGGGGCAGGACCAGAAGCCAGGTGTCCCGGTGGGAGGCCACGTTGAGGTCCAAACTCTTCCTGCGAGGTCAGAGGAGTGTAGAGGAAAAGCCTGGGCCCTGGAGGGAAAGCAGCCAACAGGGTGATCGCTGTCTCCCAGGACTGTGGAGACTGCGATTCATCTCGGCCTCAGTCTCCTCATCTGTTAAAAAAAAATAGGTAACGAGACTGTTGTGTTTGCCCTCAAGTGTTCGTCGATGAGTGACTAAACCATTTAAGGGCTTGACCAGCACCGGCGGACAGGACGGAGAGCTCCCGAAGAGCTCCTGGGCAGGCCCTCACTCGGAGCAGTGCACAGCACGCGTGCACCACGGATAAGCGTTCCAAAATGTCAGTGTCGTTCTCTCATTCTCCCTCCTTGAGCAAGTGGCTCAAACGCGTGTCCCTGTGCCTTGCAAGAGCCCTCCTGCTTCCGCACCCATGACTGCCGCCCACAAACCCCGTGGACGGTGCTGCAGAGCTGAGGGGGGAGACCTGTTCAGGGACCTCCCCGCCCTCCCCTGAAGGTGCATGTGCCTCAGCAAGCATGGGAATCGATATAAATGGTGTGCAACAAATACAGCAAAATACTCTGTGTTCAGCGTTGTCACTCCCAAACATGATTCTGAATCCCACAGCAATAACAGTCACAGGCTTTGTTTTGACAGAGAAGAAATTTCTAAATCCCCACATCTCCCCCTTCAGGCTACGCAGACTGAACCTAGCTACCTTGGAAGGCAGAAACCCATCAGCATCCTCTGCTCTCCTCACATATGTATCCCCAGTGCCTGGACCGGGCTCCGGCCCTGCGGCTGCTCCTTATTCTCTATGGGAAGTGGAGAAGGGGTGTGTTCCATTGTGCAGACAGGGCTGGGGCTGGGACATGAGGGAATCCTCCAGAGATGCAGGAGAGGGAGGAAGCCTTCCTCCTTTGACAAGAGAGAACTCGGCAGGGCAGGGCAAAGGCCTGCAGTGGGTCCTCGCCCACGGGGGCCAGGAGGGCTGGGAGCACCCTCAGTCTGGCGCTGCTCCTCAGTCCTCTGGGCAGGCAGCCTGTTGCTGCCTGTCAGGGGCCCTGGAGTGGGACTGTCCGCTGGGGCAGGAGCTGGCTGCAGGCACCCCAGGGTTCAATCATACAGCATGGAGGACAGAGAAAGGGAGTCACCCAGCTGTCCTTGAACCCTGGGGCAGGAGCTATCAGATCGGAGAGAAAGGCAAGTTGACAAAAAGGAAGATTTAAAGCCTCCGTGTCATGTGTGCATGTCAGAGGCCACCACGTCAGAGGCCACCACCTGTGGTGGTTCTCTTGCCCTTCCCCTTTGCCGAGGTCACCAGAGGACCCGAGGCTAGGTCCGTCTGCGATGCCCACTTAAGACTTGGCGAGGGGCAGGCTCTTCATCCTCTTGCGGCACAGAATCCTGGTGAGACCCATAGACGCCCTTCTTGGAACCCTGATTTTAAATCCATAAGGCAGAAGGCGAAGATTATGGAGACCAACGATCCTGAAATGGGTATCAAAACAGTTTTTAAAATCCGTCATATAATGACACATGTGCTTCCTAGTAATTAAATAGCAGGATCTAGTGGCATGTGTATGACTATCATAATTTCAAAGCAGTGATGAGCATGAATGATATTTTAAGATGGCTCCGAGAGCTTAATGTGCTATGATCAGATCTGTGACTTCTACTGGGGACAAAATCACACATTCTTAGGGAAATGGTAAATTTCAGTTAAAGGCTAGGAAAAATGAAAACGTAATGTTCTCCCCACCCCTGTTTACAGACCCCAGGAGTCCCACACGACTCTCAGAGCTCCAGGGACCTGAGTCAGGAGCCTGCACCCCGGGGCCCTGGGCTAGCACGCAGAGGGCCGACGAGGAAACTCTACTCACGGCTCTCAAGCAGCCAAAGCCGCCCTGTTTGCAGCTGGGCCACCGTGGAGGGAGCTGGCGGTCAGTGAGCAGGAGGCAGGAGAGAGAAGAGCTCAGCTCAGACTCTCCATCAGGATTCGGAGTGCGGCGCCCTGCCCAGACCTCCAGTCCCAGTCCTGGGAATCCTGTTGTAAACAGAGCGCTGGTGATAAGGTGCACAAACACCCTTGCACTTCCCCGGGGCCTTGTCCCAAACAGGAGCAAGGTGGAGGGAAAGGGCGTTGGGATGCTCCCTATACCTCCCCAGGCGGGCGGGCGGCCCAGTGCAAGTGAGATGAGCAGCTGCCCCTGGCCCCTCTGGCCCTCCGGCTCTGTTGAAAGTGATGCCTGAAAGGTGAGGCCACACCGCCTCCCGCTGGGGAAACCGGAGCTCAGGAGTGTGTGGCCGGATTGGAGGGCTGGGCACTCCGCACCTCTCCTCCTTCCTGCCTCTCTCCCACACTTCTCCTACCTCCACAGTCAATCTCAATCCAGCCACAGAGCCCTGGCTGCCCTTGGGCCCAGGAAGGGGGGTCAGCCACCATGAGGACAGGAAATCACCCCAGGCTAAAGGTGCGTGTGGACCAACAAGCCCCCTGAGCCTGCCCTGCTGACCATGAGCCGCCAGCCAAAGGGCTTGAGGGAGGAAGGTGAGTCTGTCCCCATCTCTGTGGGCCCACCCCCATGGTTCCTGGGCAGCAGCAAGGGACAAAGCAGAAAGGGTATTTCAAGACACAGGGAGCTGGGTTAGAGTCCAGGGCCTGCCACCTGCTTGCTGAACGAGCGCAATCCGGTTATCCAGCCTCTCGCCCCTCCTCTGTGAGATGAAGGCAGCCACCTGTCCCCGCAGGTCCGTTGGAGGGATTTAAAACATGTGCAAAGTGCTCTGTGCACCTCCTGCGTGAACACTGAGCGGCAGAGGCAGAACCGCTAGGGTCTTTCAGTCTCCTGCTATCTTGGTTAGAATTGTCTTTTCTCAGCAATCTCCTCAGCCAGTTCCTCTGCCTGGCTGTCTAGCTGGCTGGCTGGCTGATTGTCTAGGGCAGGGGGTTGTGGGTGTGTTCTGACCTCCCGATTTTTCCAGGGTGTCAGAGAAATGTAAAGACTGGGGATTCTGGAGCTTGTTAGTGAAATAACAGGAGCCAAGTTCCAGGACGAGGCAGCCGTAAACCAGCTAAACCAGTGGAGGGTCCCATGGTGGAATGCAGGTGGTCTTTCCGGAGGTCAGCCATTCATCCCTGTCCATCTCTTACAGCGGGAGGTGGAGCAAGAGGGAGGTCCAGGAGCGGCTCTCCGGGCACAGGTGAGATGGGGGGGGGGGGTGTTGGGAGGGGCGATTCATTCCTGGGGAGCCTGCAGTGCCTGCTCAGCCTGGCAGTCCAGCCACCAGCTCTTTCATCCCCCTTCTTCCCTCCCTCCTTCCCTCTCACTCTCTCTCTTGGTAAGAAACCCTCCCAAGCGGGGACATTGGAGAGGGGACAGATATTGCACGGGGAAGGCCTCACCAGCCCAAGGGAAGGGAAGCCCACTGCAGGCCGCTGGCAGGTCGTAGAGCCAGGACTCACACCCAGACCAGCTGACTCCATCGGGCACACTCTTTTTGTTTTTATTTTTAATTTAATCTTTATTGTATTTTTTCCATTACCACTTAGTCCCCTTATACCCCTTTCCCCGGCCAACACACTCTTACCCTCCCCAAAATACCAGCCTTAGTGGGTGTTCATCCCCCTTCCCATCCAGAATGTGGCCCCAGCTTTTCTATGAGCCAGTGAGGGCTTCGCCCAGGAGGGGTGACCTGCTCTAAAGAAAGGCAGAGGATGTCACAGGCTGGGAAAAGACCCTCCTCTGCCATTAAGAGGGTGAAAGCTACACCCACAGGGTGCGTGTCTCATACTTCATACCATGAGATGTATTGCGGACACGATGCCATTTTCTCCTCCTCCCATCCCAGGCAGGGCCCCACTTGTTGGTGAGGAAGCAGAATCTCAGGGAGTGATGGACTTGGGGGTGGAAGAGATCTCCTCACCCCACTTTGAGGGGAAGGGACTTGTCTGGCCCCCACCCTGGCACACAGTGTGTGGAGGAACTAGCCCCGAGGTCCGCCTCATCTGCCTCCTCTGCCAAGCCCTTCCCCCTTGTCCCCCTGTGCTTCCCCACTGCCAGGGCCTGAGTCCTTGGTGAGGCAGCTCTGTGACCAGGGGCCATGCAGGGAAGCCAGGGTTGCAGGGAGGAGGTGTGGAAACAGTGCTGACATCTCGACACTTCAGCTGCCCTTCAGTCACTGTCCCTCCTCCTTACTCCCACCCACCTCCCCATCCAGTCCTTACCTCCCGCCAGAGACATGACAGCGAGCACGAGAAAGGTGCCTCTGGTGTGGCCTGAG
Organism: Tonatia bakeri; assembly: GCA_004024845.1. Lineage (NCBI taxonomy): Eukaryota > Metazoa > Chordata > Mammalia > Chiroptera > Phyllostomidae > Tonatia > Tonatia bakeri. The sequence goes on along the minus strand of PVIA01016346.1, from coordinate 12,852 downwards.
CAGAAAGAGGGGCCAGCTCCGCTGGCGATGGTTGCCTGCAGGATGCTGGGGTTTGATTCTCCACATGCCATTCCCCGGTTGTCCTCTAGTCCCTGTCCCTTCTGCACCCATCCCGCGCCCCCGGACCCCAGCTGAATGGGCCAGCCTGGCGGGGGTGCTTGTGGGCAGATGGTCCTTGGGAAGGACTGAAATGGAAAGCTGTTTTGCCTAAGGCACAAACGTTTCCCTGCTGAAATGGGCCACACACGCACACACCTCTGCACCCTTGCCATTTTCCCTTTCCCATAGAGAAGAAGAGGAAATGGTCAGAATTTTTGCTTCAGGGATCCAAATGGTCAAGGGACACAGCAAAGTTAAATAATGGGAATCCTTTAAATGATCTAAAACCCAGTCACACAAAGATTCCAATTAAAGTCTCCTCTGCAGCCGTCTCTGAGGGGACCTGCTATCCTATTCTTTCAGCCGATATTCTACAAGGAGAAAAATAATTTCTGCATATGCAAAGGTCTTTTCACAAAATAATTACAATTCATTATTCCGTTAGTTGAGAAGGAGGGCCAGCACTCCCCCTCCGCCCGTGTCACTGCTGAGCGTGCTCCCAGCTTCTCCTCAGCCCGTTTTCACTCCTCTGACGCCAGTCGGGTTAGGCACTTGAGGAGGCCTCCTATGTGTAAGAAGTGTGTGCTGGGCTTGGAGGTCTTCCCAATGTGGCAGCCGTCTTTCCAGTTGCTAAATTATGCCTTGTTTGGAGTCCACTGAAAACTATAGTGAAAAAAAAAAAAAGCATCTTGATTTCCGTGTAGAAGAGGTTGGGGAAGATGGAAGGGCAAATTCAAGTTCGAGATCTGCATTCCTCATGAACTTCATTTTGTTGGGGAATGAGATTGCAACTGAAATCATAGCTTGGAAAAAAGAATGCATGAATTCCCCAACCCCACCATTATCTGTACAGTGAACTGTACCCAGAATACTTGATATGGTTCATTACCAAAAAGAAAACCGCTTATTAGCTGATTGAGAACACAGAGTTCAGGAGAGGAGAGTCAAACATACATTAACTTTCTTATCCATTCTTTTCAACCAATACGGAGCCCATCTTGGATGAGGGCCCAGGAGACCCTTCTCTTTAATCCCTGGCCCACTCTGAGAACCTGTCTCAGTCCGAGGGGTCTCCTGGGGGTCACCGCTGCGGTGATACACACCGTCTCGCACTTGCTCCCACGTCTTTGGAGGGAGTGGACTTGTTTCTGGCTCCGTCTCCTCTCCAAGGGGGGCCGAGCCCCCCAGAGCCGTGGAAGAGCATCCACAAGACAAGCCCGTCACCACTGGCTGCTACTGACCAGCCTTCTAACTTGGACGAATTATTATTATGTTCCAATAATCCTTCTTCGAGTTGTCTTACCAGGAACCCCTTTCCCACAGGAGGTGAGAAGGAGAAGAGAGGTGTTGGGGAGGGCTGGGCGCAGGAAACCTGCCCCCCACACACACACACACACGAGGACCTGCCTTTCAGTCTGTAAATAGCACTCAATACCTTTTTAAAAACAGAATATTCTTTTATTTATTTATTTATTTATTTATTTATTTATCTATTTTTAGAGAGAGGGGAAGGGAGGGAGAAAGAGAAGGAGAAAAACATCAATGCGTGAGAGAATCATTGATGTGTGAGAGAAATGTTGATCATTTGCCTCTCTCACACCCCCTACTGGGAACCTGGCCTGCTACCCAGGCATGTGCCCTGGCTAGGAATTGAACCAACGACCTTTCGGTTTGTAGGCTGGCACTCAATCCACTGAGCCGCACCAGCCAGGGCTCAATACCTTTCAGTGTGCTTATTTACACCAGTTATTTCATCGGCCCCCACAGTAACAGCAGCAGTTGGAAACTGAGTCCCAAAGACATGGAGATTTTTAGTGGTGGAGTCAGACCCCTGCTTAATGCCTCCTCTTGCCCTCACAACAAGTGAAGCCGCCACAGCACACATGTGCACAGGCACTGCCCTCCAGTGACCATGAGCCAGTGTCCCCGCCCGGCAGCAGTCTCTTCAGCGCTGCCAGCACAATCCACCCCTGCCACCACACCCTGCAAAACATTCTCCAGTTCCACATCCTCAGCCTCCAGATTCCAACCCACCTTTCCACAGGCATCTACTGTTTTCTGGGTAACCGATCTCTGCACGCTCCCCATCCCAGCACCCGATCTTACTTGAGACCCAGCTCTGCCTGGGTCACCCCTACCGGACCCCTCGGCATTTCCACTGGGGTCCCTTGATTCGCTGTTTCCCTTGCTCACAATCCCTCTGGGCTTGTGACCACCGCCCCCTCTCTACCTCTACCCCTTTCTTCTCTGGGCAAACTCCTGTTCCTCCTTCAAGATGGAAATGCCTTTGTGAGGTGTCTTCAGCCGTCTGTATTATAATCCGTCACTCTGTTTCCGTGGCCTTTTCTCTTTAGGACGCCATTTATTACACAACACATGTTCATCTAATTTATTGTCGAAGGCTGGCTCCCTAAATATCAAGAACACAACCTGTTGATATGTCAAAGCTGATTTATTGCCTACACCCAAAGCTGATTGATTGTTTGCAGGCAGAGCTTTGGCGGGTCTCAGAGAGGGGAAGGTAAGGTCAGAATTGATTGAGAATTGAAAATGTGATTTAAGGTAGGTCTTTCCAAGTGTGGGCTTGGTCAGGACTGGGTAAGAATCACAACACAGCAAGGCCAGGATTTTGCGGCAAAGCATTAAAAAAAAAACAAAAACCCTAGGGCGTGCATTGTCTGTGATGCTTTTCACTGAAGTGTTGATGCATCTGTGGGGAGACCCTGTGGTGAGCCACGTGCCTGGGCGCCCGAGTCCTGGAAAAACAAAGCCATGCCAGTGAAGACGGGCAGAGCACAAAGTCATTTTGTAGAGACACTGAAGTGTAGTTTGGGTTCCCTGTGTCCAGGCCAAGCATGGGACAGATGGCTTCAATCCTCACTCTGTCCTGTGGTCATTCTTCAGCCTGAGATGAACAGTTTCAGATGTCCAGAAAAAACTGCACAGAAAATGCAGAGAGTTCCCATATACAATCTTCTTTCTGTCCCTCCTCCTTCCCCCCAGATTCCCCTATTATTAACATCTTGCATTAGTGTGGTACATTTGTACAACTGGTGAGCCAATATTAATACACTATTATTAGCTGAAGTCCATTAGACATTCTACATTAAGGGCCACTCTTTGTGGTATCTGTACAAATTTTGACAAATGTGTAATGCCATGCACCCACCGTACAGCAACACACAGACTAGTACGTCCTAAAACACAAATGCCCTGTGCTCCACCTACCGTCCCTCCCCCTCCCCCCTCCACTCCAGGCAACCACTGACCTTTGCCCTGTCTCTACAGTTTCGCTTTTCCCAGGATGTCATCTAGTTGCAATTGGGCAGTTTGTAGTCTTTTCAGATTGTCTTCTTTCTCTTAGAAATATGCATTTAAGTTTCCTCCATGTCTTTTGATGGCTCAATAGCGCATTCTGTTTACTGAATAATATCCATTGTCTGGATGTTCCACATTTATTTATTCACCTGTTGAAGGGCACCTGGATTGCCTCCAATTTTTGACAATTATAAATAAAGCTGATATAAACATTCATGTGCAGGTTTTTATGTGGACGTAACTTTTCAATTCATTTGCGTAAACGCCTACAAGTGTGACCGCTGAAGTCCACGGTAAACCCATGTTTAGCGCTGTGAGAATCCGCCGAACTGTCCAAAGCAGCTGTAGCGTTTTGCATACCTGCTAGCAATAAACGAGAGCTTCTTCGCTCCGCATCAGAAACTGGTGCTGTCAGTCTATCAGATTTGGTCGTGCTAATAAACACGTAGTAGTAGCTTCTTGTTTTAATTCGCAGTTCCCTGATGACATGCGATGTTCGCCTCTTTTTATATGCTTATCTGCCGTCCGTGTATTTCTTTGGAGAGGCACCCGTTCAAATCTGTTGCCCATTTTTAAATTGAGTTGTTTTCACTGTATTTATTTATGATTAGAGAGAGGGGAAGGGAGGAAGACAGAGAGGGAGAGAAATATCAACATGTGAGAGACAGTTGCCTCTAGCACGCCCCCATCTGGGGACCTGGCCCACAACCCAGGCAGGTACCCCGACTGGGAATTGAACTGGTGACCTTTTGGTTCGCAGGCCAGCACTCGGTCCACTGAGCCACACCAGCCAGGGCTAAACTGAGTTCCTTTCTTTTTTTTTTCTTTAAAGATTTTATTTATTTATTTTTTTAGAGAGAGGGGAAAGGAGGGAGAAAGAAGGGGAGAGAAACATCTGATGTGTGAGAGACACAGTGACTGGTTGCCTCTGGCGCGTCCCCATTTGGGGGCCTGGCCTGCAGCCCAGGCAGGTGCCTTGACCAGGAATCAAACCAGTGAACTGGCTGGATGTTCCACATTTATTTATTTATTTATCCACCTGTTGAAGGCAACAGTCCGCAGGCCGGCGCTCAGTCCATTGAGCCACACCAGCTAGGGCAGTTGTTTTCTTACTGTTGAGTTTTAGTAGTTCTTTGTATGCTTTGGATACAGATCCTTTGTCAGATATGAGTTTTGCAAATGTTTTCTTCCAGCCTGTGGCTTGTCTTTTCATTTTCTTAACAGTGACTTTTGCAGAGCAGAACTTTTTAACTTTAATAAAGTCCAATTTATCAAGTTTTTCTTGCATGAATTATGTTTTACATGTCATATTCAAAATGTCTCTGCAAACCCAAGATCACCTAGATTTCTTCTTATGTTATCTTCTAGGAGTTTTATATGTTGCATTTTACACTCAGATCCATTCTGAGTTAATTTTTGTGAAAGGTCCAAGGTCTGTGTGCAGATTATTATTATTGTTTTGCACGTGATGCGATGTCCAGCCCATCCATCGCCATCTGGGGAAACGTGCCGTCTCCGCTGAACTGCCTTGGCTCCTTGGTCAAGGCTCAGGCGGCCACACTTATATGCGTCTGCTTCTGGGCTCTCTCTTCTGCTCTATTGGTGTAAGTGTCTATTCTTTCACTAACACCACACTGTCTTGATTACTGTAGCTTGATAGCAAATCTTGATGTTGGATAGTGTCTTTCAACAGTATGTAGGCTATTCTGGGTCTTTTTGAAATTATTCAACCCAGCCAACCCTAACCCTGCTTACTCTGCCTCACCCAATCCTTCCCTCGGAAACTACAACAAAAGCTCTCTCCCACATTCCCCTCTCTTCCTCTGCCCCCTGACTGAACCTGTGGCCCCGCATGGCTTGTTGAAGATCAGGACCTGAGCTGACTGCTGCTCTCACCTCCTATCCTCTCCCTCATGCCAGGTAGGGGCACATGAGGGGGAAAGCCCCTGGAGAATGGAGCCAGCTGGGCCCTTCCTGTCTCAATGGTTCCATCTCACCAAACAGAGGCCCAGACATGGCCTTGACCCTGGGGGTCAGGAGATGATTCAGCTCTGACTCGAAAGGACTGCATACCCAAGAAGAAAGGCAATGTCTAGACCTCTGCCTGAGGATTGGGAAGGGTGTGTAGGAGTGCCAACTGGTCAAAAGAAGGAGACGTTAATCCTCATCCCAGACCAGGGGCTCCAAAAGAGGCCTTCGGAGCCAACGAGCTCTAGGAAACACCCTGAGCACCTGCTTTCTCACAGCTGGGGGCACTGTCCATTTCCTGCCCCTGCAGGTGACAGGTCCGGAAGGAGACCCTCCAGGAAGCAGGCCCCCAAAGCTGAGGGTGTGGCAGGCAGGCGTGGAGGCCCTCCTGGCCAGAAGGATCGGGCCAAGGGCAGCCCAAGGCCAGAGTCCCCCAGGAGGAGGCAGGCGGAGCACAGGAGACACCGGGAGGAGCTGAGGGAACAGAAGCGGAGCACGACCCAGAGGACCCGCGAGGGGAAAAGGAAGAGGGATGGGAAGGCTTCCCTCAAGGAGCAGAGGGCACCTTCCAAGAAGGGAAAGGAGGCATCAAGGAAGGAAGAGATGTGGAAGCAACTGAAGAAACACAGGTGTGTTGTGGCTCTGATTCAGGGGTGTTTTCATGCAAGCTTTCTTTCTCCTGCAGGTCTTCCCCCTCTTCTTGTGAGAGCCCGATGTCCCACCACACTGGGAGTAGGCAGCCCCTGCTCTTTTCTCCGATTCCTATTTGCCCCATCCACCTCTCCCCATCTGGGGCAGAACCTGGGGGAGGATCATGGCCATCCAGGGGGAGTGGTCACTGAGCACTCTCCACTCAACACCAAGTGTCACACCAGAGCAAGTGGCAGCTCTGAGTGGGGAGGTGACCTGGCAGGAGGGTGGGACAAGATTCCAGTTCTCCCGAACACCAATGGGTGACTCACCACAGCTTTCACAGAGGACCTGAGATCAGTGAACAAAATTGGATGCAGGGCCCGTTGGAGGGCGCTAAATGCACCCTTTTCCCAGTCTGGACCTGCGTCCTCTCCTGTGACATGTACACTGATCTAAAAGGCCCTCGAGGGTTCCACCAGCTCTGAAGTTTTAGGAGTGGGGGGTTCTGTTTTGTTTCCTTGTTCATTTTCACCAGCACACGTGAGTTAGTGAAGGGAACCAGGGTACAGAATCATGAAGTCAGGATTTTAGTCTCATGTTTTGCTCCCAGTTTTGATGAGACAGTTCCTTCTCTTTGCCTCCCCCTTTTGCTTTCCTCACTTCTCAGGATATTTGAGGAATTCCTGTCGGTAATGGGTGGGGAGGCTGTTGAAACGGTTGGAGACACGAGGAGCACGGTGAAATGGACACTCCCTCCCCCGAGTTCCAACACACCCTCTCCGCCCACACCCTCAGTCCTTGTCCATGGTACCTGTCCGCCTCTACAGAGGTAGACCTCAGGTTCTCAAACGGGCCCACTGATTTCTTCAGTCATCATGACACCCTCCTTGGCTCAGTTAGGCCTTTTGTCTACTGTCTGTTTGTCCCTGGACATGAGTATGAACAGGGTAAAGGATGCACCATGCCCTTAACAACTAAAAAGAACTTGAATGCATCGTCAGTGGGCCCTGGACTTTAGAGAGAGGCTGCACCATCCCAAACAGACCGCCAGTGTCTGGATGGCAGATACAAAGTAAGGGGTGCAGGCAAGGGCTCATTCATGCCCACAGCAAGGCACAGAGAGATGAAAAAGACTCAGCTCTGCCCCCCAGGACATGTAGGGGAGACAGGACATGGGCATCAGTCACCATAAGACTAGGCAGAAAGCATTATGCACTTAGAAAGGATGTGATTGGGGCTGGGCACCAGGGCTCCTCCTCAGAAAAGACAGGCATTTCAATAAGCCCTCTTGAAGCAAAGGTGGCACTGGAACAAGCAATGACTGAAGGCCCTGCGGACCCAGGACACACTCAATGCCAAGACCCCCGGGCAGATATCGGAGTGTGCAACAGGTGTGCTCTGGGCTTTCAGGTGTTCAAGGGCTAGGGCCCCGCCCTCTGCACCTCCCTCTTATGACTTCTCTGTTGCCCCTCTGGAGTTCACCACACACTGAAACTCACGTGGACTGCTGCAAACTGGCTTCGAAAACCTGTAGGAGTCAAAGCCCACATCCTGGTATTTCCATGAACAAACCATGCTGAGCAGGCTGCCCTGGCAGAGCTCTTGTCCAGCCCCTCCCTTGCCTGGCCTCTGGCAGCTCCGCTGAGAGCCACTGTTCCTCTGGTGGAGGGAAAATGCGAGGAGCATGCACGGGAGTTTGAATTTTGCGGCAGCTGGAAGTTCTCTGCAGCTGTGCTGGCCAACACAATGACCACCAGCCACAAGGTGGGCACTTGAAACGTGGCTAGTGTGACTGAATTTCCAACTTAATTTAATTTTAACTTGATGTTAATGCAGAGTTGTCGCAAGAGTTAGTAAATTTACTTAACTTGGACCGGCCGATGTAGTTTTGAAATCAATTTTACTTTGAAGCCGAAGCATTTCTCTTAAAAATAAAAAAAGGCAAACTAATTTTGTCAATGTGGATGCAAATGTCAGAAGAAAATGATATTCTGTTGCTTGATTCGTTTATCAGGAAACGTTTAATGTGTGTCTCAAAATTTGGGGCACATGAACCTACTTCTTCAGTTATAAATTTCATGAAATTCAAATACAGATCAAATATGCTTAATGAAAGTTTAATGCCTGATTTGACGGGCACTCTGAGCACCAGATGAACACCACATTTTGAAGAGAATACAAAAAGAATGTAGAATATCTCAGTAATCTTTCTACTGATTGCATGTTGAAGTGATAATTTTTAATATATTGGTTTAAAAGAAAGGCATTATTAAAATCAATTTTACCCATTTCTTTTCACCATTTTAATGTAGCTACCAAAACATTTAAAGTCACCGTATGTAGCTCGCACTATATTTCTATTGGGCAGCACTGCGTTAGAGTGTGGTATGTGGGGAGGACTCAGAGAAATCGAATTTGGGGAGGCACCCCTCCCAGTGCCTTGGGCTACAGGACAGAGTCGTGGTGGGAGCCGCTGAGGGCTTCGGAGCCGGGGCAGGCCCTCCCGGGGCTGTCAGAGCTGTGAGTGTTGGGCTCATGGACCATCGGTCCTGCTGCAGGCTCCTCTAATTCCACGCCCATCTCCCTTCGCTCTCCTCTGCTCCACCTGGCTCTCCTCCAGGTCGTCCTCCTTGGCTTCCAGCGCCTCCGGTGGGGAGTCCCTGTCTGAGGAGGAGCTGGCCCGGATCCTGGAGCAGGTGGAAGACAAGAAGAAGCTCATTGCCACCATGCGCAACAAGCCCTGGCCCATGGCGAAGAAGCTTACGGAGCTCAGGTGAGCAGGTGGTGGTCAGGCGGGGCCTCTCAATGTCCCAAAGCCTCCGCTCCTGATGGGCAAGGTAGTGCCTTCGTCCTCTCTGCCCCAAGGGGATTTGGCAGGAAGGAGGATTCGCCCTCCCCCCGCTTTGGTCCCCTTCGGTCCCAGCATCAGCACCGTGCTGAGGGGGGTTGCCGTTACAGCCAGGACAGACGTGGGCTGTGACTGTGGACAGCAGCCCTGCTGTTTGGCCAGCATGGAGCAGGGCCTGGCTACAGAGACAGAATCGCGGTGCTCCAGTCCACGCCCAACCCCTCCACTTCCTGGCTGTGCCCTCTGTCTCACCCCCACCTTATGTGGCGGCTTCTGCACTTCCCTCACAACCCAGCACAGACCTGCCTTCGGGTATGGGGGTGGCTTTCTATGACCCCCCACCCCGCACCTGACAGGTTCAGACTGTTCCTGTGTTCTAAACACCCAGAGTCTCCCCACATGCAGCGCACTCACACTAGTGGAGAGCAGGGAGGGGGTCTGCCTCCGGTCCTCATGAGTGGCAAACACTGTGCCAGCCTCGCACCCATGTCCGCCAGCCCCAGTTTCAACTCAGCCGCCTCTCTGGCTTCCACGTGACAGCTGCCACACCGAGTATGTCATGTCTCCACTTCAGTTTCGAGATAAGAGCAGGAGTCACATTGCTTAACTTCTGATTTTCCACAACCCCCCCCCAACATTACCATTTCCCCCAAGTCTTTCCTCTCCATTTCTGCTGCAGTCAATGGTGACACCCCCTTCCCCTGTCCTCTCTATAAGCCATTTTCCCCGGCTCCTCTCGCACCTAAATTTTCTCACAGCTCAAGTCAACTGCCTCCCCTTTTATTAGGTAGAAAAAAATGGTGGTTTTCTTTTAAACCATCACCTGAAGACCTGTTCATTGACTTTAAACAAAGAGGAAGGGAGAGACACACAGACAGAAACATCAACGTGAGGAAGAAACATCGATCTGAGTCTTGACTCGGCAACCTAAGTGTGTGCCCTGACTGGGCATCGAACCTGCAACACTTTGGTGTGCGGATATGACACTCCAACCAACTGAGCCACTCGCCCAGGGCTGGCAGTTTAATTTCAAGTCTGTTTGCACCCAAGAGCATAGCAAAGATGCCAGCTACACAAATGTGGTGCAGACCCTGACAAGGATCCTGGCAGAGCCTGCTCCACTGTCTGCGAAGTATTACCTTGCCTGCTCCGCAGCCACAGGGAGAGATGCCTCCCTGGACGCCTGCAGGCTGGCGCCGACCCACGGAGCTTTCCAGCGTGACGGAAATGCTCTACTCTGCTCTAACAAAGTGGCCACGTGTGTCTGTCGAGCACTCGAAAAGCAGTTAGTGTGACTGAGAAACTGAATTTTTTTGCTTTATATTAATTTATTTAAATTTAAATCATCACACGTGGTGCAAGACAAACAGCAGGTTTTGAAGACAGAACAAAAAGAATGTAAAATACCTCATTAATAATGTTTATATTGATTGCATGTGGAAATTATGTTTTAAGTATCGAATCAAATGGCTATGATCTGGGCTGTAGGTACGGCTTGGGGCAGTGGCTGTCCTCCGTTTGTCTGAGTCCCATCCCTGCTCCCTCGGGGCCTGCTTCTTGGCCCGTCAGCCGAGCACCGCGGCCATCTGTTACTCCAGCAGAGCCTCCTCCCGCTCAGGTGTCACCGAACACATCTTTTATTAACAGTGGAAAAAGAGCAAGCCTGATGCTTATGGAAACGAGATCTCCAGCTGGCTGGAAGTCTCGGGGACCTCAACAATCCCCCAGGGCAATTCAGCTGCCCAGAGAAGTCTGACATACCTCCTATTCCCCACAAAGGGCGTGAGGGAGAGTGCCTGCCCTTGGTGGAGGTGAGAAGGGTCTGGGCCTGAAAAGCTGGAAAGAATGTCTGTCTCACTTTCTCACTGGGGCAGGTCTCCCCGGCAAACAGAAGTCTCCTCCCTCACTGGTCTGTGAATCCAAAGGTCACCAGTTCTATTCCCAGTCAGGGCACATGCCTGGGTTGCCGGCCAGGTCCCCAGTTGGGGGTGTGCAAGTGGCAACGACACATTGATGTTTCTCTCCCTCTTTCTTCCTCCCTTCCCCTCTCTAAGAATAAGTAAAATCTTTTTTTTTAAAGACACATTTCAAAAAACGTATATATTGATACATTGTGGAGTCATCCTAATACAAACGCCCGACAAGCAGCCTTGGAATTAATGCCAGGTTAGAATGTGACTTTGACACGTGTCAACGGCCCGCACTTGGGAGATGGCGGAGGTTCTGTGCATCGAGCAGCTGCAGTGGGAGCTGGAGCAGTAGCAGTAAGACACACAGCTCCAACATCCACCCCAAGACACACTGCCTCCAGCATCCACAATGAGAATGGACTGCATTCTTCATCCACTTGTTTGGGTTTATCCAGTAGCTGCTGGTAAATTGGTTCTCCAGGGGACGAGATGGGGGAGCCCTGCTTTTGTGGCATTTGCTGATTTCCATGGTCTAAATGCTCCCCCCAAGGCCCATTTCTAGGTACCAACATTTCGACAAATGTTCGGCCACGTTTCTGAATAGCTAACAATAGGTTCTCAGGAGCCAGTCCTCACCGGCTCCAGCGCACAACCCCAGAATAGTTCATTGATGCACGTATTTCTCATCCAACCTTCCTTGTTCACCCACTTATTCATTCAACATTCATGCAGTCTGGGCATATCTACCAAAGGCTGTATTCCTTTTCTATCGCTGCTGTAACAAATCACAAGCTTAATAGTTTCAGACGGCGCTCACTGGTTTGCTCGCAGCTCCGCACGGCTGGAGTCTCTGCTCAGGATCTGGCCGGGATAAAACCAAAGTATCGGCAGGGCTGCAGTTCCCAGCTGAGGCTCTGGGTTCTTCGAAGTTCACTGGCTTGGGGCAGAATTCATTTTCTTCTCTTGCTTTCCACCTGGGGCCCACCAACAGAGCATCAGAAATTGTCCTGCTTCTGCTTTTCTTGGCTTTCCCTTCCCCTGCATCTCTCTCTCTCTCTGATTCTTCTGCTGTCCTCTTCTGTTTTTAAGTGCTCATGTGATTACAGTGGGTCCTTCCACATAATCCAAAACCATGTCCCTATTTTCAAGTCTGTAATATGACATCTGCAAAATCCCTTTTACCATTCATGAGTGTACCACCAGGGGGCGAAGATCACAGGGGCCAAAATTCTGCCTACAGGTGCCTACCCTGTAGCAAGCACTGTGCTTACATTTGGGACTACGGGACAAAACCGACAAAACGCCATTCCTTCACGGAACTTACATGATGCTCAACTAGGACTGTAAAACCACGGCTTTCAGCCACATAGGCACCCTCACCATTCAGATCTCTTTTGGCTGGGTGTTAATTGAATTCCTACCCCCTCCCCCACTTTTTTTCTAACCAGGGAGGCCCAAGAATTTGTGGAGAAGTATGAAGGAGCCTTGGGAAAGGGGAAAGGCAAGCGACTCTACGCCTATAAGATGCTGATGGCTAAGGTGTGTGGTGCGGAGGCTGCAAACTTCCGAATCTGGGTGACTACCGCGGGCACCTCCCAGCCTCACCGCTCGGGTCCGGCTGCCCCAGAATCCTGAGCGTGAGGTCCAGTGGACCCTTCCAGTTCGTCCCCGAAGGGAAGCAGCTGTGTGCTGTCAGTCCCTCTGCACTTGTGTGCGAGGGTCCCAACACATTTGAAACTTGATTCTTCTCCAGCGAAGACCTAAACTCATAAAATTAACAATGTTAAAACCACTGGGATCTTATTTTCCAAAACCTACCTATTGTTTGATGGATCACCCATTTTTATAGACTACCTTGATAACTTTTTTTATTTTTATTTTTAATTCTTTATTTTATTGATTATGCAACTACAGTTGGCCCATTTTCCCCCCTCACTCCCCACCACCCTGCCCATCCCCTCCCACCCTCATTCCCCCCTTTAGTTCATGTCCATGTGTCTTAAGTTCTCTAGTGTCTACATGTCCCATACTATTCCTACCCTCCCCTTGTCTATTTTCTCCCTACTGTCTATGCTA
>PVIA01016345.1:0-19298 GCA_004024845.1 Tonatia bakeri | reverse complement strand
TTTAAAGCACTGGTGATCAGGATGCTCACAGAATTGGTTGAATTTGGTCGCAAATTAGATGAAAAAATGAAGGCTAGGATAAGTGAAATGAAGGAAAATGCACAGGGAACCAACATTGATGGGAAGGAAACTGGGACTCAAATCAATGGAGTGGACCAGAAGGAAGAAAGAAACATCCAATCAGAAAAGAATGAAGAAACAAGAATTCAAAAAAAAATGAAGAGAGGCTTAGGAACCTCCAGGACATCTTTAAACGTTCCAACATCCGAATTATAGGGGTACCAGAAGGGGAAGAGGAAGAGCAACAAGCAGAAAAGTTATTTGAACAAATCATAAAGGAGAACTTCCCCAATCTGGCAAAGGAAATAGACTTCCAGGAAGTCCAGGAAGCTCAGAGAGTCCCAAAGAAGTTGGATCCAAGGAGGAACACACCAAGGCACATCATAATTACATTACCCAAGGTTTAAATGAAGGAGAGAATCTTAAAAGCAGCAAGAGATAAGGAGAGAGTTACTTACAAAGGAGTTCCCATCAGACTATCAGCTGATTTCTCAAAAGGGACCTTACAGGCAAGAAGGGGCTAGAAAGAAGTATTCCAAGTCATGAAAGGCAAGGACCTACATCCAAGATTGCTCTGTCCAGCAAAGCTTTCATTTAGAATGGAAGGGCAGAAAAAGTGCTCCTCAGATAAGGTCAAGTTAAAGGAGTTCATCATCACCAAGCCCTTATTATATGAAATGTTAAAGGGATTTATCTAAGAAAAAGAAGATAAAAAACATGTATAGTAAAATGACAACAAATTCACAATTATTAACAACCATACCTAAAACAAAAACAAACTAAGCAAACAACTAAATAAGGAACAGACCACAGAAATGGAGATCACATGGAGGGTTAGCAACAGGGGAGTGGGAGAAGGAGAGGGGGAAACAGTACAGAGAATAAGCAGCATAGATGGTAGGTAGAAAATAGACAGGGGGAGGGCAAGAATAGTATGGGAAATGTAGAAGACAAAGAACTTATGAGACACGGACATGAAGGGAAAATGTGGATGGGCGAGGGTGTGCAGGGAGGAAGGGAATGAGGGGGTAAAATGGGACAACTGTAATAGCATAATCAATAAAACATTTTAAAAAGAAAAAAGATATGGATCTCGTAGAAATTAAAGAGCTAATAGACACCACACCAGATGAATTAGTAGACGACAGCCTGATGGAGAGGAGTGTTTCCACTCCATCAACGAGACAATGAGGAAGTCCACTGCCGGACAACGAGGAAGAAAATGCAGGGCAGTACCAGGAAACAAATTGACATTAGACAGTCTGGCAGAAGTGTTCTGGTTTTTCAAGACTGACTTCTTTAACCTGCACCCTCTGTGACATGGGCGCTGAAACTAAAAAGTGGAAAAAGAATTGACACTATTTGGAAACAGTTACAGAGAAATGAAAAAGCAAAAAAGTCAAGACAGAAATTATGATGTATTTCTGTAAAGCACACTAAATGTGCCTACCAGTCCTGCCTCCCCTTCTCCTGCCTTCCCCTCTTCTGCCTGGGCCACCTCTGAGACAGCAAGACCAACCCCTCCACCGCCTTCCCTGCCTGTTGTCGTCCTCTTCCGCCTACTCAGCATGAAGACAAGAGGAAGATCTTTATGATGATCCACTTCCACTTAATGAATAATGAATGATCATCATGCCGTATAGTTAACAAATTTAACTGCTGTGTTCGTGTGCCTTACGTGATAATAGCTAATAAATTCATTAACTGTACAGAGCTGTGAAATGTTTTTGTGTCGCCATTGTCTAAGGATGCATCGTGTAGCATGTCGTGTGCAAGGTCAGAGTGGATGTAGGTAGCCTATCCTCATGTAGGCATAAGGTGAGCGATACTTAATTTAAAACTATTAACATGTTAGGGTTTTTTTTCTTTACTATTTTGTAACTTTTCTTTTAAAAGATTATGTTACTATATATTATGCTTCTCTTGCAATTGTAGAAAGTATCAGCCTATCATCACAGGTGAGTGGCTTTATGAAAAACATCACTGTTTTCAGTGTACTATATTATGAATATGACTGTAATACTGTATGACGAAAATTTTATAATGATTAAGTCTTTAATGTACAGCCTAGTTTATTGTGAACCAATAGAATAAATTATACATGGCTACCATAAATCAATTTATTGCTTCTTCATTATCAATGCATGAGTTGTTATGCCCCCTAAATAAATATGATTTTCTTTTTCACATCATCTCATTTCTGATGTCTAGTGTTAGTAACACATGTAATATCTACAGTGTATTGTGTAGGGCAGCATTGAAGTAAGCATTGACAGATGGCGTAAACTTGCAGTATGGATAAATACAGTACAATACTGTAAACGTGCTTTCTCTTATTTTATTAACAGTTTCTTTTCTCTAGCTTGCTTTATTGTAAGAATACAATATATAGTACAAACAACATACAAAATATGTTTATCGACCGCTTATGTTTTCAGTAAGACTTCTGGTCAACAGTAAGCTGGTAATAAGTTTTGGGGGAATAAAAAGTTATCTGCAGATTTTTGACTGCGTGGGGGACAGAAGGGCAGGTGCCCCTCACCCCCTCATTCTTCCATGGTCAACTGTACTTGGCTGGAAGAATCAGAGAAAGAATTATACTCCATTGTTTAGAGTAGACAGCCATCTACTTCACATCTGTCTTCACAGTGTATTTTTTCCCAATACTACATTCATCTTAATTATACCATATTTTGTCATGTATAATGCACACTTTTTTGCCCAGTTTTTTGAGGGAGAAATTAAGGATGCACATTATACATGGATAGTAGTAATTCTTTTTTTTTTTAAGATTTTATTTATTTATTTTTAGAGAGGGAAGGGAGAGGGAGAGAGAGAGTAACATCAGTGTACGGTTGCTGGGGGACATGGCCTGCAACCCAGGCATGTGCCCTGACTGGAAATCGAACCTGTGATGCCTGGTTCGCAGCCCACGCTCAATCCACTGAGCTATGCCAGCCAGAGCGGATAGTAGTAATTCTCTATCTATATAAATGCTTTTCATTCTTTTATTTATGCTTATGCATTAAAAGTGTTACTCTAGAAAGCAGTGACAATATCCGTATGCAAAATAATACTCTGATATATGATAATCAGTTTTGTTTCTAAATGTAAATAAATGATTGAATTAAAAGAAAAAAGCAAAAGATTTTTTTTCCTGAAAGTTTGGGCCAAAATTGTGGATGCACATTATAAATGGCAAAATATGGTAATTATTAAATTAGAAAACTAGTTGTTTTCTGAAGACTATAGCACCTGGTAAACATGGTGGGTATTCTATATTTTTTCACATTAAATCAGATAATTCAGTTTCTTATGTTAGTTTGGAATTTTTTGTGTAAAAGTGATAATTTTGAAAATGCTGTCAGTGACTTCTGTGTCTCTTCATTCTGCTGACTGCGGCACTGTTACATTCCTAGAAACAACATCTGCATTTTTAGTGGATGTCCCACAGTGATTCTTCTTCAGAGAATCTGTTTCATGTATTTCCTCAGGAGATGGTATTTATAGCTATGATTAATGAATATCTACCACAAACCAAAATATACATTTTTTTTTTTTTGTTAACTTAGTTTCTTTCAACTTAAAAGAAGTCTGTTTTTAAGCTCTGGTAAACTGTACAGTTGGAAACTCTGTAAGTCCTTTTTTTCCCTTTTCTGCTCCACAACTCTCCTCTTAATCTTCACATGACTGATAAAATACACTTTTAAAAAATTGCCCTGCCTGGTGTGGCTCAGTGGATTGAGCATCAGCGGGAGAACCAAAGGGTCTCGGGTTTGATTCCCAGTCAGGACACATGGCTGGGTTGCAGGCCAGGTCCCCAGTAGGGGGCATGTGAGAGGCAACCACACATTGATGTTTCTCTCCTCTTTCTCCCTCCGTACCCCTCTCTAAAAAAGTATATACATAAAATCTTTAAAATATATATATACTAGTGTAATGTTATTCCGTACCTTGTGGGTTCAGTATAGTGATGCTTTTCCTACTTATTAATCTGTTGGAAATTAAAGTGTGGTGATGTGATAAATTAACTCCACATTTTTTATAGCAAATTGAAACAGCATTTAAACCTTAGTCATCATTTTTATTATATTAGTTTGAGTGACTTATTGGACATCAATTTAAAGCTCAGCTGCTTTTCACTTATAGCAGATAATTCATGATATTCATGATAATTCAACAAAGTCCACATCCTTTTTAGTAAGAGGCCTATTTCTTAGTAATTAAAATAATACTGAACATTACAGTATGTTGCTTAAGGGAATGAATATTTTTTAAATATTCATCTTCAGTTTCTATGCATTTTATAGAATGATGCCTTCAGGGTTGTGAACACAGGGCTTTGTGTCTGCAGTTCTGCTTGGTGGCCTCAGTTACATTTTCTATTTGTGGTCATTATTTTAAAATCTATGTACATTGATCAAGCAGTGCTGTGATTCAGCTGTTTCATCTACCTAGAATGAAATTTAGGCTCAGTAAGGAAAGAGAAATTCTGTGCGGCTATATTGGGCACAAAAATTCATGCACTTCAAGCCTCACAGGTAATCAGGTTTATTGAAAATGAAAGAGATGTACAGCTTAAAGCAGTGGTGTGTTACTTTTTAATTTTTAAATTACCAAAACTTAATGATAACACCAGTAGTAACAACAGTACCACAGGCTGAAAACAGACCTTTCAAAATTGGTACAAACCATAGTCATAAAATTGTCTATGCCCTTTGATCTACTAATTCTGAGATAGTAACCCTAAAGAATTCTGAAATGTAGAGCAAAGGCTGTATACATTGGACCATGGAACAGTGTTTGTGATCGATTATTCAGCAAAATCATAGCTACAGTTGTCTTTAAACTACACTGTAATTACCTCAACATCCTATAGCAAAAACATTAGGAAACAGATTTAAAATTCTTAAACCGTATCAGAGTAGTTTTCTGTGTGTTGTGTGTGTGTGTGTGTGTGCCAGCCACAGGCTCAGAAAAAACAAGAAGCCAGAATGTTTTCTGTTGATTATTATCTTTAGGGAATGGAATGATGGTCTATTTTTAATTTAATTGTATTTCTTTGTTCCAAATATCCCAATGGGACAGGAAGAGTTTAAGCTTGTTTTGTTATTTATTTTATTCAGTACATATACGTGAATGTGAATACCACAGCCATCCAGATGGGGTGGATGTCCTGTCGGTCTTGAAGGCCTCACTGCCAGCAGAGTACCTGGTTCTCCTAAAAGGAGCCCTGGACAGCTGTGTTTAAGTGCCCTTTAGGATTCCTTTTAGGGTACTTCGAGGCAGCTTTGGGATCTTTACACGGATGAACCCTCAGCTATCGCAAAACTGGACTGATCATTCAACTCACACTGAGGGGCCCCAGGGAACTGAGGTTAGACAAATTGAGTGAATTTCTCTGACAGACTTCCACAATGCGCCTGTTCTAGAGTCTCTTGTAAGAAGGGAGGCAGAAGCAGTTGTGTTGCTGTGGAAGAGATTATGAGGAATTTTAGTCACTTGTAAGAGGGACTTGTTTTGCCCTTTGATCCATGTGGCTCCTCTCTGTCCCACAGCTGGCCCTGAAGGACCCGGTGCACACCGTGTCCCTGCAGCAGTTCATCTACGAGAAGCTCAAGGCCCAACAGGAGCTACTGGGAGAGCAAGGCTTCCAGTCCCTCATGGAGACAGTGGACACAGAGATCGTCACCCAGCTCCAGGCGTTCCTGCAGGGCTTCTGAGAGCACACGACGACTCTTGGCTGCCTCCCCTTTCCGCAAGCCAGGGAACCCGGCCTGCCATCCGTGTAGAAGAGCCTGCTGAGACGTGATGAAACACTGTGTACGAAAATGTAGAAGCCAAGACCACACTCTTTTTTACTACAGAATTCAGTGAATAAATGTAAATTCCACATAGCTGCAATCACAAACCTATTCCTCAAAAGAATTTAATTTTATATTTATGAGGAGCTCTGTGTTTACTAGATATAGATTTAATGACAGTAGCCACTTAGTTTCCTGTTAAGAGAAGAAACTATTTGATTACTTTTAAATCATGTGCTCTTAACGTTTGAGAAGATGAAGGGTAATATCTGAGACGCTTTTCTGCAACCAAAATTAGTTAAATTTGGCTGCCTTATCCCTTTTTTAAGCTAATAAAACTACTAGTTTGAAAAATGACAAAGCTGTTCAGATGCAATTAAAGGAATTTGTGTATCAGGCAACACTGTATAAATAGTGACAAATACATACTATGAGTGAGTTGCTTTCATCTGACATGGAAAATGTGTTTTATCAGACAAATGCTTTTATTTTCATTCTAGTAATTTGATACGGGAATTAGTAAAGGGATTTTTTTCTCATTTTATGTGGAGTATTTACATTTAGTCTTCAAATGCACATTGTAAGGCCTGCAGAGTGAACCCGTGGTACTGCAGTACCAGGAGGGAGACCTCCCCGGGTCGTGATTTGGTCCTAGTTCCTTTGTTCCTCTGAAGGCCTGGAGCCCTGGGGACACCAAGAAGACCCGTGCTGTGACGTGGCTGTTGGGCACTTAGCGACCTCAGGCTTCTGAGTGCCAGGCTGCACATCAGAAGGGCCAGCGGCAGTCCCCAGGGTGCCAGCATGGACCTGATCCTTCCTTGTTCCTCCAACACGCAGCACCAAGAAAGGGGGAAAGGGAGAAGTCAAAGCCTTACTCTGTTTTACTTGCCATTTATTGTAAGGAACCTTTAAAGTATTTTTAAGGAAATAGTCAAAAACTACATCTCTGTGCAAAGTTGGGTACAGTGTATACCGCTGCCCCTTTGTAAGCTGTGGAACCCAGAGTGTTTGGCAACATTGGATGTTTTCAGCAAGAGAAAGGAAATATGGTCCAAATTAAATTTTCCAAAGATACCCTACCTTTGATGTGTCTGATTATTTTTCCCCACCAAAAAGAAAAAAAAAAGGAGCCCATAAAAATTGCCCAGTGAATTTGAAAGAGAAGCTTTCCTTCATGCTCTGGTGTTGGCACTGTCCTAAAAGTTGGCAAGTCCTGGTTACTCTTTCATTTGGAGACTAAAAGCTTCTTTATTTTGCTGTTGCTTTATCTTTATTACTCAGTATGCAAGACAGACCTGAGAATCATTTCTTTTGTTGACTTAATTATTTTCATTTGAAGCACTATTCCCATTAGTGATTATCAAATTCTGAAACATGCCCAAGTTTTTCAGTTATGGTGAAGTGCCCATCTTGCCAGTTCTGGACAGATTACGTTACAGTGTTATAGAAAATATTACTAAAAAAGCTACTTTGAAAATAAAAAAGTTATTCCTGGGGAAGAGTTCCTTTTTTGTTGTTTTTTAATAAAAGGTTAAAATAGGCTTTGTAAATAGCTCAGAAAAAAATTTGTGTATCTTAATTTTTAAGTTCTAGATTAAGATATAAAATGTAGCTATTGCTTTATAGAAATCTGTCCATTAATGTAGCCTTCCAGCAAACTTATTAGGTTTGGGACAAATAACTGAGCCAGGCCCCTCGTTGAACTGTGGCTCCTAATACGAGGTCTGTCCCATATACATTCTCCTTTTCTTTTATTTCTCATTCCAGAGTTCTCTCACACTCTGACGATGGCTCAGGCGGCTAACAATAACATTTTAAAGTTTTTTATAAGTTCCCTTTCTTCCCTCCCTCTCTCTCAAACACATGCATTTGAGGGGCCACATCTTTACCATGTTAAAATACATTATAGTTTCCATTGAAAAGTCTTCCCCCTTGGGTCTCTATTTTACCTATTCCTTTATTCAGCCAGGATATGCTGAATTTCTGTTCTGTGCCACAATGCCCAGCTAAATTCTGGGACCAGAGCAGGGTACTTACCTCACAGACCTCCACGTTCCATGGGAACACACACCAGCATGATGTGAGAAAACCGCGGCTCTGATGGTGGGGTGTGTTCAGCAGTTACCGGGGAAGAAGGTTGTTTACAGAAGAGGAGGGTGCTGGCACTGTTTCATTTGATGTCCGTTTAAAAACTGCTATCGAACAGCACAATTTGCTGAGGTTGTTGAAAAGTAAATGTTACTATACTAAAACTGGGCAGCTCTCCAATTCCAGACTTAGACCTGTTTGAATTACTCTGATCATCAGTGAGATTTTCAAAATGTTGGAAGCTCTATAACCTCACAACTAATTCCTAATAACATGAATTAAAACATGAGGCTCACCAACCAAGGGTAATAGGCTTCAGTTCTACTGCCTTTATGAATCCCAGCTGAGCAGAAATGTGAACGTTGTTTCAGAGAGCCGATGACAAGGAATGCATGTCATGAAAGAGGAAACTAGTTTCTTCTCCCAGTCTTAGGACACAAATTTAGATCTGTGGGAGCGCTGAAAGAAATAGTGTAATGAACACCAGGATACTCGTTGTTTGGATTCACCAAATTCTTTATTTTGCCACATTTATCTCTCTGTACGTATACACACACATACATATTGCATGCATTTAATTTTGTTGGGTCATTTGAAAGTAAGTTGCAGACCCTGCACCCCCGATACTTCAGCATACCTCTAAGAATGGCGTTTCTCTACATGTCCACTAATTACTGCATACCTAAGAAAATATCTAATAAACAGTTCAAACTCCAATTTTCCCAAATGCCCCAAAGATGTCTCTTACATGATGCTCGTTTGTCTTACCATCCAGAATTCATTGAACATTTGCACGTTGGATTCAGCTGTTTAGTTTTGAAATCTGGAGTAGTCCTTTTTTCATGTACTTTTCATTGGCTTTTCTAAAGAATCCAAGACAGTTGTCTTGCAGAATGTGCGCTATTGTGCAGTGCTCTAATTGTGTTCCAGAGATTGGATCCAGGTTAGTGTTCTCGGCCGCCAGGCCCCGATAGCAGCGTCTGCTTGCCCTGGCAGCACATCCGGAGGCAGTGAGGTCAGGTCGTCTCTCTGCTGATGCGATGGTTAAGGTGAAGCAGCATGAAAAATACAAGTTTTCAGAGAGAACCTTACAGTCCTGGAAATTTCCAGTGGTAGTTTTGTTTTGTTTACCTTGGAGCTCATAACCACTACTAACTTGCCTTTCATGCAGAGAGAGTTCTGCAATTTTATTTTAACCTAGAAAAGTGGTGTGACTGAGCAATGTAAAAGATACATTGAACCTGGCATGATTTCATTGATCTTGTCTCCTAAGCTCCATTATTGTTAGGGCACACCTCTTAGCCAGGAGTCATCGACTTCTCTGCCCCTTCTCCTTCCTGCCTTCCCTTCCCACTCTCCTACACCCCCTTGTGTTTTTAAGAGGCATGTAGCTCTTTGTGAATGCCAGTGGTACCTGAACTCACCACTAAGCGTAAAGTAATGAAGGCAAGCATCACCTTGCTCATTCGTTACCAAAACACCCTTTTTGGATTTGTAAACTGTTGGCAAAGAAGCAAATGTGCAGGAATACTTTATAACTTTATAATACTTTATCATATTTGGGCTGAGTACAAAGGGCAGACACAGACATGGCTTTAGAGTGTTTTAGTGTGATTTAGGATGAGAAGATGTACTATATCCTTGGCAAAATGAAGAGAGAAAATAATCATTTCCTTAAATGTGAAGCTTTGATGTTGGTATCGCCATTGGACTGTGACATGGGAACGGCAGTTTAAAGTCACCTTTCTTCCCTTATGAAACTGCATGCTGTCCCACGTGCATCCAAATTAGGCAGAACCCAGTGTCCCATGAAGTGGTGCAGACTAATCCATCTGGTTATCGAACTTGAACTTGCCCACAGTCCCCTGCTGTTGTCTGAGTTGAGCTTTGGAGTCTTCAGGGTGAGTACCCGAATGCCCTGGGAAAGGACTAGAGGTGTTGGTTTGAATTTCTCTGTTTTTACTTCTGAGCAGTGAACTGGCGTGAGGGACTCCTTATTGTCTGAAGCACTTGGATAAAATTCAGAAGTCATTGACTACATTTTTTCTTAAAGTCTTTCTTACCCTAACAGGCAGAAAGTGCCCTATTAGCCAAAGATCTTTAACAAAGCAAGGTTTGCTCGCTGTTCCAGCTAATGCCTGCATCTAACTCATTTGGGCCTGTGGGAATTTATTTAGCCAGGTATGCTTTGGAGAACTAATTAAGGGAGGAATGTATCAATGTCTGGTCATCTGACCCTTTTTAGCTTCAGAGTGAAACATTGAGTTTCAGGACACTTTTATTTCCCAGTAGGGCAAAAATAGAATGCAAGTAACTGCTAGAACAGGTATGAGTCCAGTGAAGCTTAAAGCATTTATCTCTGTCTGCCCCTAGGCAGATGGTTTTAAAGTTGGAAATTGGCCTTATGAGTAGAATTCTGCTTGCCGGGGACTTTGATTGCAAAGGGTTAGAGCAGCCAGATCTGAAGAGAAGACTATTTCTCAACAGCTTTACCTCATGCAAGATCAGTACCTCATTTCAGAAAGGGCAGGTCATTTCCACAGTGCTCTCTAGGCTAACCACAAAGGGACTTTTTCTTTTTTAATGAACACTGCTACTCAAGCAGTAATGCAGAAGAGCAAAACTTTTTGATTGACAGGGAAGTCGTAGCTCATAAATGTGTACACGGAGCTCAGAAGTGCATTGACGGCAAGCCAGGGAAGGAGAGTCAATCGACAGACCTGGAGGTGATCGCAAGCTAATTATGAGCTCTGTTGAGGCAAGGACGGCAGCTGGGTTATTTACTTATTTATTTTTTGGATTGAAAGGCACATTTCTTGTGCTGTCTCTGCAGTGAAATCAATACCATGAAATGGCCTTTTCATTTCAGCCTTATCGGTTCTTTACTACAGCACAATGCTTTGAGAAATACTGAACCAGTTGAGCAAATCCAATAGTTTATTATACAGGGTCAGCACAAATAATGCCTGTGTTTTTTTATGACAAAGTCGTAAGCATGTAATTTTGTCACATAACAATAGCACACACAAGTATACCATACAACTTTTTAGATGAAATGTTCGAACTAAAACTGTTAAATTGTACACCCATATTCTTACTCTCCCAACCGCACTCAAGCAGGGCTTGCTTCTGCCAGACCCTGTGCTTAACGAAATCACCCTGTGGAAACCCAAACTTACTGAAGTAGGGGATCAGAGAATTGGTTATTTTAAAAGCCCTTGTGCCTTTCTAAAGGCTCTTTCTCCTAGGTGTCACTGGTAGATTTTCTTGAAGGTAGGCTGTGTATTTAATCTGTGTTATATTTTTTAGTCATAATAATTCCAGAGCAGGAAGGGGGTCGGGGAGATGACCTAATCTAACCATATCATGTCATAGATGAGGAAACACCTCGGAAAGGTGAGGCCTACGGCCTTGGGTCCCTGGTGCCCCCTCCAATGTACTTCCAATTTTCTTTTTTTACAGAGTATTAATGGTTGCCTAGGTTTACAACGTACAGTTTAAGTCCACCTTAAAAATAACCCTTTTTCATGTGTAGTGAAGGTATCTATGACAGGATTCCCTCTTCCTCGTCT
The DNA here is from genome assembly GCA_004024845.1 of Tonatia bakeri. Taxonomy (NCBI): domain Eukaryota; kingdom Metazoa; phylum Chordata; class Mammalia; order Chiroptera; family Phyllostomidae; genus Tonatia; species Tonatia bakeri. The sequence goes on along the minus strand of PVIA01016345.1, from coordinate 7,774 downwards.
CTTCTGATGCTACTGACACTCATTTCACTTCCCACCTGCCATTACTCCTAATACACTGTTACTGCTGTTCTAAACAGTTATTTTCTTAGATCAACTTTATCTTTCAAGATTTTTACAAAATCAAATATTTGATTTTACCTTTATTCCCCAACACTCGTCCTTTCTTTATTAGATTCAAATTTCTGACTATATAATTTTCCTTTTAATACTTCTTTGCAGGGCAGATCTGGCAATGAATTCCCTCAGTTTTTGTTTGTCTGCGAAAGTTTCTATCCTTCACTTAAAAAAATTTTTTTATTGTTGTTTAATTATAGTTGTCCCCATTTTCCTCCATTACTCTCCCTGCCCTACCCACTCCCACCTCCCACATTCAATCCCCCCTGCCCCGTTGTCTTTGTCCGTGGGTCCTTTATACATGTTCCTTGACGACCCTCCTCTTCTTTCCACTATTATCCCCTCCCCTCTGGTTACTGTCAGTTCTTTATTTCCATGTCTTTGGTTCTGTTTTGCTTGCTCATTTGTTTTGTTGATTAGGTGCCACTTATAGGTGAGATCACATGGTATTTGTCTTTCACCACCTGGCTTACTTCACTTAGCACAATGCTCTCCAGTTCCCTCCATGCTGTTACAAAGGATAGGAGCTCCTTTATCTCTGCTGTGTAGTGTTCCATTGTGTGAATGTGCCGTGGTTTTTTGATCCACTCATTTGCTGATGGGCACTTAGGCTGTTTCCAGTGCTTGAGGGATACTTTTGCTGGATACAGAATTCTAGCTGGGTGGTTTTTCTTCTTTTAATACTTTAAATCTTTCTCTTCACTCTCTTGTTGCATGAATGGTTTCTGAAGAGAAGCCCACTGTTTTCTTATCCCTGTTCTTGTAAAGGTGAAATGATTTTACCTTTCTCCTTTGACTTCTTTCAAGGTATTTCTCTTTGTGTTTGATTTTCTGTTGATTGAATATGTATATACCTAGGTGTCATGTTTTTGCCTTATTTCTGTTAATGGTGTTTTTGACTTTTAGCATTTACTTTTGATTCTTCCTTAGAATATGTACTCATCTGTTCTTGCATATTGTCTTCTCTTTCCATTGCAGCCCTTGGTATATTAATGGTAGTTATTTTAAATTCCCTGTCTGAAAATTCTAACATCTGTATCATACGTGAGTCTTGGTCTATTTGCTTGAAATCATCTCTGATTTCTTGTGTGATCACAGATCTCAACCTGCATGTTTTGCTTGCCTTGTAATTTTTTCTTTTTTGCTAACACTGGACATACCTACTGTATTGGGTAATAGGAACTGAGATAAATAGTCTTGTAGTGTGAGCATTTATGCTAATCTGGTTATGAGTTAGTCTGTGCTTAATCATTGCTGTAGCTGAGGTTGGTGCCAGAAGTTTCAAATTCCTCTGGGTTCCTAGTTTTTGTTTCCTCTCTTGGTGTTGGCCTTTCCTAAGTACTTCTCAGAGAGAGGCTGTGTCTTGTAGCTCCCTCAGGGTGAGTCCCCATTCTCCTGGGGCCCTGGTGCTGTGACAGAGGAGTGTTCTCTACTCTTATGATCAAATCGAAAGTCACTCACTGGGCTTGGGTCTCTGCCTGGTGACCTTCGCATGTGTTACTTCTTAGACAGCTTTCCCGTCCCTCTGAGGTGGGATGGGAAGGCCAGCAGGGGCTGGGTGAGTCGTCCCTCCCATGGCTTTAGGACCAGGCTCTGGCTAAGTCTTTCCTCTGGGGAGCAGGCAGGCCTCTGTTCGGGAGAAAGCTCTGGGCATATTTCACAAACACGACTCTTCCCTCCACCTGCCAGAGCCACGAGGGAATCTCTCTCTGAACTCCACCATGAGAACCTGGCGGGGTCCTGGTGGGGCCCCCAGTTTGGAGCTGCAGCACCTCAGGTGAGCAGACCTCGGCTGTGACTCTGGATTGGCCTGTTTCTCCACATTTCTGGAGACAGTTTGCCCTGCAAACTCAGTTCTCTGGTGAGTTCTGAGGAGAAGTCATCCATTTTCAATGTGTCCAGTTTTTTCTCGATAAAGACTGGAGTGATGACTTCCGAGCCCTTTATAAGCTGGAGTTGAAACAGTCCAGCGTACTCTCCACTTGGCCTGTCATTACCTCCATAACCTGAAAAGAAAAATTCTTCAAGAGACTAGCAGTTTTGTTTCTGAAATAATTTAGAAATAGCAATTGAAAAACTGATAAAACACTAGCCCTCGCTGGTATAGCTCAGTGGATTGAGCGCGGGCTGCGAACCAGGCATCGCAGGTTCGATTTCTAGTCAGGCCACATGCCTAGGTTGCAGGCCATGTCTCCCAGCAACCACACATTGATGTTTCTCTCTCTCTTTCTCCCTCCCTTCCCTCTCTAAAAAATAAATAAATAAATAAAATCTTAAAAAAAAGAATGATGAATTAAACACTTAAAAAAAAAGAAAAACTGATAAAACAAGGAAAACCTTTCAAGCAAATTACATGGTCAGTTGCTTTTTAATAACATTTTCCTCATTAAAAAAGCAAAACATGCTCACGGTAAACAGTTGAACTTATAATGAGGTATAGGTCAGGAAATATAAATTGCCCATAATAATCTTACTACTCTGAGATAACCAGTTACATTTTGCTGTATTTTATTTTATTTTTTTTTCCACAATGTGTGGATAGAAACACATGCCACCAAATTGGGATCATGCTAGTGTCATGGTTTTTATTGGTCTACAGCCCTTTTATTCACTGAGTGTTGTATTTCACCATTTTCTCATGTCATTTAAATATTTTTAAAAAATATATATTTAGCCCTGGCTGGTGTGGTTCAGTGGATTGAGCTCTGGCCTGCAAACTAAAAGTTTGCTGGTTTGATTCCGAGTCAGGGCACATGCCTGGGTTGCAGGCCAGGTTCCCAGCTGGGGGCATGTGAGAGGCAACCGATCGTATATCTCTTGCACACTGATGTTTCTCTCCCTCTCTTCCCTCTAAATAAATAAAATCTTTATGTATATAATCAGTATCTACATAAAAATTCATTCTAAGGATGCATCATAATTTAACTGTCACCTTTTTGAACATATTACTGTGGTGAACATCCTTGATCCTAAATTCTCTACCTCTTTTAAAATTTCATTAAAGTTACTAGAAATAATTACTAGGTGAAGAATTATTAATATTGAGAAAATACTAATATGCTTTTGATACAGGTCAATTGCTTTGGGGTGGTAAAGTGTTTTTTTTATTATATTTTATTGATTATGCTATTATAGTTTTCTCAATTTTTCCCCCTTATCCCCACACCATCCTACACCCCCCAACCCTCCAGCATTCCCTGCCTTAGTTCATGTCCATGGGTTGTACATATAAGTTCTTTTGAGTCCTGTTTCCTACACCATTTTTGACCTCTCCCCATCTATTTAATGCCTACTAATCATACTTCTTCCCTGTACCTTTCCCCCCCATTCCTCCCTCCCTCCTCCCCACTGAAACCCCTCCATGTGATGTCCGTTTCTCTGATTCTGTTCCTGTTCTAGTTGTTTGCATAGTTTTTGTTTTTGTTGTTATTTTTTTAATTTTCTTAGGTTCATTTGTTGATAGTTGTGAGTTTGTTGTCATTTTACTGTTCATAGTTTTTATCTTCATTTTCTTAGATAAGTCCCTTTAACATTTCATATAGTAATGACTTGGTGATAACTCCTTTAACTTGACCTTATCTGGGAAGCACTTTATTGGCCCTTCCATTCTAAATGAAAGCTTTGATGGATAGAATAATCTTGGATGTAGGTCCCTGCCCTTCATGAATTAAAATACTTCTTTCCAGCCCCTTCTTGCCTGTAAGGTTTCTTTTGAGAAATCAGCTGATAGCCTTATTGGAACTCCTTTGTAGGTAACACTTCCTTTCCTCTTGCTGCTTTTAGGATTTTTTCTTTGTTTTTAATCTTGGGTAACTTGATGATGATGTGCCTTGGTGTATTCCTCTTTGGGTCCAACTTCTTTGGGACTCTCTGGGCTTCCTGGACTTCCTGAAAGTCTATTTCCTTTGTCAGATTGGGAAAGTTTTCCTTCATTATTTGTTAAAATAACTTTTCAACTTCTTGCTGCTGTTGTTCTCCTTCTGGCACCCGTATAATTTGGATATTGGATCGTTTCAGGTTGTCCCAGAGATTCCTCAGCCTCTCTTCTTTTTTTTTGGATTCTTGTTTCTTCATTCTGTTGCAGTTGGATGTTTATTTCTTCCTTTTGTTCTAAATTGTTGCTTTGAGTCCTGGTTTCCTTCCTGTCACTGTTGGTTCCCTAAATATTTTGCTTTATTTCATTTTGGGTATCTTTCATTTGTTCTTTCACTTTTTGACCAAGCTCAACCAGTTCTGTGAGCACGTTGATTACCAGGGCTTTAAATTCTTCATCAGATAGGTTGGCAGTCTTCTCATCGCTTAGCTCTCTTTCTGAAGTTTTGCTCTGTTCTTTCATTTTGGCCCTGTTTCTTTGTTCTGGGCCCCTGATAAGTTGTAATGTGGCGAGGCCTTAGGTAGTCACCCAGGCAGGGCGACCCGACCCTCTTTGTTGTGCTGCCTGTGGGGGAGGGGCCAGAGAGGGAGCAGTGCAGCTCACCTGCTCGGCTCCAGTGCACTTTTCAGTGGACTCCCGTGTGAGACGGAGTTTCTCCCACCACGGCAACCCCAGTGGCAGCCCACCGTCAGCTCAGAGTCTCAGTTTTCCCCTTAAGTCAGCCCCTCCAGTGCAGCCAGCTGAGCTGGGCAGCCAGCCCCACCCACCGAGTTTTTTCTCTGTCAGGCCACACGGTCTGCCACCTTACTGGTCTGGTGGTTCTGACTGTTTCTTTAATTCCATGGTTGTTGGAGTTCCATGCAGTTTGATTTTCTGGCACTTCTCATTGTATATTGATTTTAGATTGGTTGTTTTTCTCCTTTTGGTTGTGCGAGGAAGCGAAGGGTTTCTACCTATACCTCCATCTTGGCTGGAACTCCTGGGGTGGTAAAGTGGTCTTAACAGAGGTGCCCTAGGTGCAGTTTGGCACCCATAGGGCTCACCTGCACCTAGCAGCACCATGGGGATGCTGCCTCTCACCCCCCTTCTGTAGTGCTGCACAGAATATTTTGTGATAGTATCGTATTCTGAGCAACAGTGGGGAGGAAAGAACATGAGCTTTATAATGAGACAAACCAGGTGGCTCTCTGATTATCTACCACTTTCCTGAGCTTCATTTTTCTCATTTGTAAAATGGGAATAATTGCTTCCTTTGCAAGTGGTTGTAAAATTAAATATTTATTCAACTTTCATTGAACCTTGAATGCCTGTCATAACAGACACTATGCTGGCTGCTAAGGATACAACGATAAACAAAAGCACACGAGACATTTTTGTTTTGCTTTGTTTTGAGCTTTCAGTGTGCTGGGAAAGACATCCATCAACCACGGCTACACGTAAATGTGAAAATGGAGCCTTGGCCTTGAGCCCTGAGAGTGTGTGACAGGCATATTCGACCGCACGGAGTTCTGTGCACGACATGACGGCGGGAAGACTTGAAGAGTGAGGAGTTTCCGACCATGAGTGGCCTCAGAGCACCATAAAAAGGCAGCGTGGTGGCCAGAAGGAGGGGTACAGACACCAAGAGGGCCCCACTGTGGCTGGAGCACAAAGGGCAGGGGAAGCAGCATGCCTCTAGGAGGGTCCTGTTGGCCAAGTTAAGTTTTCATCATTTTTCTAAGAATGATAGGAGGCAGAGAGAGTGGAAGGCAAAGGACAGGGTGAGCAGGAGGTTTGATGGATTATAGGTCCTGATGAGGTTAGAACGGTGGTTAGAGGAGTGCCTGCTAAGCAATTTAGCAGGACCAGCAGGTGGGGGGGGGGGGTGAGACATGGAGATGCTGAGGTTACTGCTTGCGAAGGAGGAGCAGCTTCAGGGATGACAGGGTCAGTGTGGGGCTGTGGCGGAGGTGGTGGTAGTTACTCCTCTCATCCTTCCCCCTGCAGGAGGCCACAGCCCAAAGGAAAAGGTTTTCTGCTTTTGTTTTACAAAAGAGAGGAGTAATTGTCTTGAAAAATGTATCTGTAAAGCACTTGGTGAGGTGCCTGGCACATAGTAGGTGCTCTACAAGTGAATGGGCCCTCATTTGTCGCTGCCACTGCTGAGCTGTCTCCTGGGTCCGTGCTGTCTACAAAGTCATTTTTGAACTTCCTGAAACCAACTTGGAAATGCCCATTATGCTAAATTCAACTTTATAATGACTAGTGTTTTGGCAAGATTTCTGTGGTCTGGTTTTACATCTTGTAGTCAAAACCATTCTCTGGCCCTGGCTGATGTGGTTCAGTGGGTTGAGCACCAGACTGCGAACCGAAAGTTTTCCAGTTTGATTCCAGGTCAGGGCACATGCCTGGGTTGAGGGCTGGGTCCCCAGATGGGGGCGTGTGAGAGGCAGAAGATCAGTGTTTCACACATCAATGTTACTCTCACTCTTTCTCCCTTTCTTCCACTCTCTCTGAAAAATACAATCTTTAAAAAAAGGAAAATCATTCTCTGGAACTCCATCTCCAGTGTGTAAGTCATATTTATCTACTGTTTCAGAAACACACCCATTCTGTAAAGTGAGAAATAGAAGTTGTAACAACACCCTGGAAGATGATGTTCCATTCCCTGGGGCTGCCATAACAAAGCACCACAGACTGGGTGGCTTAAACCATAGCAATTTATTCCCTTGCAGTTATAGAGGCTGGAAGTCCAAAATTGAGGTTGGGAGACAACCCTTCCTTGCCTCTTCTCCCTCTTGGGGTTTGCTGCACTCCTCGGGGTTCCAGGCCTGTAGATGCATCACTCCAATCCCTGTCTCTGTTGCCACATGGGCACCCTCTCCCCCTGCGCCTCCTTCCTCTCAGGAGGACACGAGTCATCCTAACTAATTGCATCTGCAGTGACCACATTTCCAAACAAGGACTTGTTCAGGGGTACTGTGGGTTAGAGCTTCAACATTTTATTTTGGAGTTTAGATACAATTCAACCTGTAACAGAGGGGTTTAAAAAAACCACTAAATATTTCTCTTTTCACATTGCCCTGATGATAATGTGTCTAACAACCCAGTTCTGTGGGTAGAATTGCTGCCCTAAAAATAAAGCCCAGTTCTGAGTGCACTCACGAAGTGTGGGGTGAGCTTTGCCTCACCCTGAGGCTAAATCTGCGGATGGGAGCTCCCGACTACTGTGGTGCCGGGCCAGAGTGATTTGGTGAACCGGCCCTCGGTAGTCATCAAGCTCCCTGAATGGTCGTTGAGTGTTCGAGGCTCATCTACTAATCCTGCTTCAAAATGGTTGCTTACTGTTCGTATTTTTTTAATCTTCTTTTTCTTAGATAAGTCCCTTTAACATTTTGTATAATAAGGGCTTGGTGATGATGAACTCCTTTAACTTGGCCTTATCTGAGAAGCACTTTATCTGCCCTTCCATTCTATTCACAGTTATTAACAACCACACCTAAAAAACAAAAACAAACTAATCAAACAACTAGAACAGGAACAGAACCACAGAAATGGAGAACACATGGAGGGTTATCAGTGGGGAGTGGGAGGAGGAGAGAGGGGGGAAAGGTACAGAGAATAAGTAGCATAGATGGTAGGTAGAAAATAGACAGAGGGAGGTTAAGAATAGTATAGGAAATAATGTAGAAGCCAAAGAACTTATATGTATGACCCATGGACATGGACAAAAGAGGGGGAATGTGGGTGGGAGGGGGTATGCAGAGTGGAGGGGAATAAAGGGGGGGAATGGGACAACTGTAATAG
>PVIA01016344.1:0-19201 GCA_004024845.1 Tonatia bakeri | reverse complement strand
AGCTGTCAGCCTGCTCTCTCTGAGTCTGTCTCTATTTTGCATATTAGTTCTGTTTGTTCATTAGATTCCACACATGAGTGAAATCATATGATATTTGTCTTTTTTGATTGGCTTATTTCACTTAGCATAATTTTCTCCAGGTCCTTCCATACTGTTTGTTGCAAAGGGTAAAATTTTTCTTTTTTTAGGGTTGAGTAGTATTCTACTGTGTAAGTGCTTGTAGTTGTTTTATCCACTCATCTACTGATGGACACTTGGGCTGCTTCCATATCTTGGTAATTAAATACTGCTGCAATGAACATAGGGGTGCTTATGTTCTTTCAAATTAGTTTTTTGGGTTCCTTTGGATATATTCCCAGAAGTGGGGTCAAAAGGCAGATCCTTTTTTTAAAAGATTTTATTTATTTACTTTTAGAGAGGGGAAGGAAGGGAGAGAGAGAGAGAGAGAGAGAGAAACATCAATGTGTGGTTGCCTCTCCCATGCCCCCTACTGGGGACCTGGTCTGCAGCCCAGGCATGTGCCCTGACAGGGAATCGAACTGGCGACCCTTTGGTTCACAGGCCAGCACTCAATCTAATGAGCCACACAAGCCAGGGCCCATTTTTAATTTTTTAAGATATCTCCATACTGCTTTGCACAGTGGCTGCACCAGTCTGCATTTCCACCAACAGTACAAAAGAGTTCCCCTTTCTCCACATCCTCACCAGCACTATTTTATTTTATTTTATTTTTATTTTTATTTTTGAGGGGAGATGGGAGGGAGAAAGAGAGGAAGAGAAACATCAATGTGTGGTTGCCTCTCATGCTCCCCCAACCAGGGATGCGGCTTGCAACCCAGGCATGTGCCCTGACTGGCAACCCTTTGGTTCACAGACTGGCACTAAATCCACTGAGCCACACCAACCAGGGCTGTGGGTTGTCTTTTTATTTTGTTGATGATTTCCTTTGCTGTGCAAAAAACTTTAATTTGATGAAGTTCCATTTATTTTTTTCTTTTGTTTCTCTTGCCTGGGGAGACATATCTGATAAAAAAATTTCTATGAGCAATGTTTGAGATTTTGCTGCCTATGATTTCTGGGATTTTTATGGTTTTGGGTCTAACATTTAAGTCTTTATCCATTTTGAATTTATTCTTGTGTGTGGTATAAGAAAGTGGTCTGGTTTCATTTTTCTGCATGCATCTGTCCAGTTTTCCTAACACCATTTATTGAATAAATTATCTTTAGCCTTTTGTATGTGCTTGCTTCCTCTGTCAAATATTAACTGACTGTAGAGCTGTAGGTTTATTTCTGGGATCTCAGTTCTGTTCCACTGATCTGTGTGTCTGCTTTTATGTCAGTACCATGCTATTTTCATTACTATGGCCTTAGAGTAAAGTTTCATGTTAGGTAGCGTGATTCCTCCAACTGTGTTCTTTCTCAGGATCCCTGTTGCTATGTAGGGTCTTTTGTAGTCCCATATAAATTTTTGAAATATTTGTTCTAGTTCTGTGAAATACATCATTGGAATCTTGATAGGAATTGCATTGGATCTATAGATTGCTTTGGGTAGTATGGACATTTTAATGATGTTAATTCTACTTATCCATGAACACAGCGTGTGCTTCCACCTACTTGTGTCTTCTTCAATTTCTTTCTTCAGTGTCTTATAATTTTCTGAGTACAGGTCTTTTACATACTTGGTTAGGTTCATTCTTAGGTATTTTATTCTTCTTGTAGCAATTTTGAATGGGATTATTTTCTTAATTTCCTTTTCTGTTAGTTTGTTATGACATATAAAAATACAACTGATTTCTGGATATTAATTTTGTATCCTGACACTTGGCTGAATACATTTATCAGTTCTAGCAGTATCTTGGTGGACTCTTTGAGGTTCTCTTTGTACAGTATCATGTTATCTGCAAATAGACAATTTTACTTCTTCCTTTCCAATTTGGATGCCTTTTATTGCTTCTTTTCATCTGAGTGCTGTGGCTAAGACTTCCAGTTCTATTTTGAGTAAGAGAGGTAAAAGCAGACATTCCTGTTTTATTCCCAATGTTAAGGGAACCCTTGTAGTTTTTGCCCATTGAGTATGATGCTGGTAGTGGGTTTGTCATATACGGCCTTTGTTATATTCAGGTATGTTCCCTCTATTCCCACTTTGCTGAGTTTTTATCATTAATTGGGTGCTGGATTTTATCAAATGCTTTTTCTGCATCTATTGATATGATCATGTGGTTTTTAATTCTTCATTTTGTTTACATGATGAATGTCATTTATTGATTTGTGAAAGTTGTACCAGCCTTGCATCCCCAGAATATCGTTCAACAAGTCATTACTGTGCACCCCAGAGCTGGGGGCACGGGGAACAAAATAAACCCCCTCGCTCAAATTGTTGCTGATACTCAAGTGTGGGGACACAGATAACTACATGAGTAAACAACGGAATGTTTCACTGTGACAGTTCTTTTAAGAAGAATATAGTAGGGAAGGGAGAGGTCATTTTAAATAGGTGGTCAGGTCTGTGGGGAGACCATTTTAATCAGTGGGAAGAGCAAATGCAAAAGCCCTGGGGCAGAAATGTGGCTAGAGCGTAATAAGAAATGAGATCAGAGAAATAACCAGATCTATGAGGTTTTGTGGTCATAAAGGGGAACTTGGCTTTTCCTCTGAATAGTATGGGAAGCCAAAAGGAATATTTTGAGCTGGATCTGATTTCCACTGGAACCAAAATTTAAAATCTATTCTGCCCTGGCTGGTGTGGCTCAGTGGACTGAGCGCTGGCCTCTGACCAAAAGGTTGCCAAGTTTGATTCCCAGTCAGGGCACTTTACCTGGGTTGCGGGCCAGGTCCCCAGTTGTGGGTGTGTGAAAGGCAACTGATCGATGTTTCTCTCACACATAGATGTTTCTCTCCCTCTCTTTCTCCTTCCTTTCCCATCTCTCTAAAAATAAATAAATAAAATATTTTTTAAAAATTTCCCCCAAATAATTTCAAGGCAGTTGTTGGAAAAAATTAAGGAGTGTTTCTTAGATAGTACCTGCTCTACAAAGGCCAAAATAGCAGCCAAGAAACTTTTTCTAGGTAGCTCTATATCAGGTTAGCAATTTTCACTTTAGAGGAGGTGTTTTTGGTCTTCAATGAGCAGCTGTGGTAGGGGCAAGCCCTGACTAGGGGCGGGCAGAGCCGGAATGCGAAACTGCCCTGCCCATCCGTCCTCAACCAGCTCCACTTCCTGGTGGCTCCAACCCGTGCCCACCAAGGTCTGCACTCTCGCCAACACAAGGAGAGCAGGGAGGAAATTTCCAAGTGTGATTCGATAATGCTGGGGGATCTTCCACATACCTTTATGGTACCTGTGACAGCATTACTATTTTTATGATACTAAGATGTCAGATGCCCTTTCCACTCATACTCGTATGAGAGTTACGTGAAGTTTTCCAGAGGCTGAGTGAGGCCGACACTGAAACAGACTGAGTGCCCAGACCCCTTTGGTTGGTTGGGGGTGGGGCACCCGGGCTGTGAGCAGAACCCTTCAGACACCAGCAGTGATGGCTTAGGTGCATTTTATTGGCTTTCTTCCACAAGCCTTCTACAAAAGAGCAAAATTAAAATCCAAGTCCCTAGAGAGAGACAGCACCCCCCACCCTTCTTCCCTTGGTCACGGAGATGGAGGGCTGGCTACTTTCATCCCCCAATGAACCCCAGAAGGGAAGGACCCCTCAGCCCACCCCTCCATGCGATCCTGGCTACAGGAGACTGTGGTAAGAACCGTTGGGATCCAGCAGGAGTTCGAAACCCCAGAAGGCCACGGCCAGGGCGTAATCTGGGAACACCGTGTCCTCTAGCAACGCCGTGGGGCCCCACACCTGGGAGTGAGGGAGAAGTCAGTGAAAAGCTGTCCACCTCAGCCCGCACTGCCCAGGAACAACAAAATTGGGCTCCTGCATAAGGTCAGGCAGGTGCCACATTTAAACAGGCCCCATTAGCATCATAGACATCATACAGGTTTCACATTTGTCACAAAACACCCCATATCAATATGCTGTTACCTGCTGTTACCACCTCAGTCCCAGAAAACAGCTGGAAACCCTGAGGGCAGGGAGGGTCCGAGGCCGGGGCCTCATCCGGGAGCTGGTGCAGGTAAATGCAGTCAGACTTGAAGGGGCAGCGGCTGTTCCCCCGCATGAAGAACTGGCACGGGGTCTGGCTATGGGGGAAGATGACAGGAGGAGAGAAGACCGCTCACCGCCTTCAGGCCCTCTTGCCCCGGGAACAGGGGGCACTCAAGGCTGACACAGGAGGTTTGGCAGGTTGGACTCGGCACAAAGGTACCGACGACCAGCATCATAGCGCTGATTTTACATTTATTACAACCGTTTCCCAGCAGATGGCAGTAAAGTCTCAAGGAGAGGGATCTTTCTCTAATTCCCACAACCTGGACTTCGCCAGCAGTCACCTGGAAATCTCCTTTCCTCCTTTGAACTGTTTCAGTAATACCACCAAAGGAGGGGGGATAGCAGAGAACCCTAAAATATGTCTCTATAACCAAGTTAGAACAATGTCCTATTCTTATGATTTGATAATGGCTAGTTAATGAAACTGATTAAGAAGTTTCTCATTTCTGAGGTTTCAGATTCCCTCTGGGAAAGGTTAGATGCAGGAGGGGTATGTGGGTGAATTGTGACCCACTTGAGTGACAGCAGCATTCTTGTGAGAAAGACGGAGGAAGGGGGCCAGAGTGCATGTTTGTGGCCTTTTTCCTGCGCCATCACTCTGCACAATTCCAACGGTAGATTCTTCCCCACTTCCTCCGGTCCCAGTGTGAATGCAGGCCGCCCAAGCTGGAAGTCTGGGAATTCCTCTGAGTAGCCATCTTTTTCTCTTCCTCCTCCTCCCATTTGACCAAAGCTAGTGCCAGGACCACTCCATCCCAATAGCCTACGAAACCCCCACTTTGACCAGTCCAAATTCCCATTAGCCCCCCTAACCCAGCTCTCATGATAGCAGCAGTCCTGTGGTCACCAAGGTGGGGACATTAGTCATCTTGCACTTTCCTTTGAACCTCATGGCCAGTTGGCCACCCTGGTCTGGTCCTCCTTCCTCTGAAGGCAGCACGGCCACCACCGCTCCTTCCGGCACCCACTGAGAGTCAGTGTGCCAGCTCAAACCCACTTCCTCACTCACGTTACAGAGACATGCCTCAGTTTCTTCTTTTGCAGTGTGAGAATGGTAAGAGTCTCTACTTCATTGAGATTATGGTGTGCAAAGTCTGTCATACATAATAACCCCCCACATTGTTGCCCCAGGTGAAGACCCCCAACTGGCACCCCAGCGGCCAGGAGTTCCCCGCCTGGGCCTCTCCCTGCCTGGAGTGCCTCCCTCTCCGCCCAGGAGTCCCTGCTCCTCTTTCAGCACCAGCTCAAATACCCCCACTCTGTGAGACTCACCCAGGTGGGTGTCTCAGTAACTTTGTTGATGGAGCCATTACAGTTCTCAGGCAAAATCCAGGTGTCTTCCCAACAAGGTTGAATGTCTCACAGGTAGACAAAAACTTCTCTATGCCACCATTTATCCAAATATACTTTGCATATTGCAAGTGTAAAAAACCCTTTGGGAAGGTGGCGTTAAGAACCTGGAGTTGTAGCTAAGCCCAGGTTTTGGATAAATGTCTTCCCTCACCAAAAAGATTAACACCTACTCAAATTTTCCCTCTCTCCAAGGACTGCCTTTTAGTCTCCTCTGAGACCCGAATTTCCAAGGTTATTAAGCAAACAATACGTATTCCTATCAATTTACTGTCCTGTTTTGAAAGCATCAGAAATAAAAGCCAAGCAAGAACCAGAGTCGCCAGCATCGATCCTGAACCAGGCTCGAAGAGAAGCTTGACCTTGCTCTGCCGCTGCTGTCTCGGTCACTCGGGACAGGGATTCATCTATCCGGCTTTTGGAACTAGTGGAAATAGCTCACACCCTCACCTGCCACCTCCATCACTTTGAACCTCCAGGCTGTGGGGGACCCTGCGTGGGGAAACCGTGGCTGAGCTGCAGCGGACCAGGGGCTGCCTTCCCTTCTTTCCTAACCCCAGTCACGCCCCCCCTTCCAGCCTTGCCTGGTCCGAGCCCTGAAGTTCCTGATGAGCTGCTCCTTCTCAGCCCCCTTGCTCACCCAGAACCTGTGGGGGATGATGTAGCTGGAATGGACCCGGCACTGGGGGCAGGCCCTGCAAAACGGGAGAACAGTCACAGCTCCCGCAGGCTGGCCTCCAAGCCCTCGCCCCTCTGGGGCGCTCATCCCCCTCCCTGCTGGCCTCTCCATGACACTGACTTGATGACATCCAGCGGGAAGTCCTGCCGGCGCTTCCGCCAGGTGCGCAGGCAGCCCAGGCAGTGGGCGTGAGTGCAGTTGGGCAGGATGCCGAAGATACGCTTGGCCTCTGGCTTGTCCCACACCTTGTCCATGCAGATGCCACACACGACGTCCCGACTGTCCTGTTCCTTCTGCAGCTGTGAGAAGGGTCTGAGAACACCCACCCACACACGTACACTGCCACCCCAAATACAGCCTAGCAGGTCTGGGCATCCTAGGGGTCCGGCACGGCCACACCTCTCTCACTCTTCCCCCACCCCCACCCCCACGACCTGCTATACCTCCAGGTCCATGTTCTGAAGTGAGGCCACGAGCTCCTGGACAGGCTGTGGCTTAGGCCGAGACTCCTGAGCGCGGCTGTGGCCTCCATCAGCAGCTGTCGGGGAAAACTGGGTCTGTTCATTCATTTAGTCACTCCAGCGGCATCCACAGAAGGACTGCTGCGCGCAAGGCTCTGTGGGCGCACAAAGTCCTGCCTCCCGCAGCCCAGAGCCCAGCCGGGACTGTAAGGTCTCCAACGCAACCACGGATTCCTGCGCTGCAGGCACAGCAGCCACCAGCCACAGGTGACTACTGAGCACCTGGCACAGAGCTAGTCCAAACTGAGATGCACTGTGATGTGCACATAAAATTTTGAAGCTTAGTATAAAAAAAACTAAAATATTTCAGTAATAATTTTTATATTCATTACATGTTGAAATAATGGTATTGATATCAGATACATAACTTTTTATATATTGGGTTACATAAAATATATTATTAAAATTAATTTTATCTGTTACTTTTTACTCTTTTAAGTGTGGCTACTGAAAAATTTTAAATTATGTATGTGAATTATAAAATGATGTGACCTTTGAAGAAAGTTTGGCAGGTCCTCAAAATATGAAGCATGTCACCATACAACCCAGCAATTACACTATGTATTCACCCACGAGAAGTGAAAATATATGCCCACACATAAACTGGCACATGAATGCTCATAACAATATCACTCACAATAGCCGAAAAGCAAAAGCAACCCACGTGTCCATCAACCGATGAATAAACAAAACAGGGGCGGTACTGTCTGCAGCGGAACAGTACTTGGCCACAGAAAGGCCGAAGCACTGCTCCGTGATACCCGTGTGAAGCTAGAAAATGTCACGCTGAGTAAAAGAAGCCAGACCCAGAAGGCCACATATCATGTCATCCATTTACATGAAGCGTCCAGAATGGCGAGTCTGCAGAGACAGCAGGCACGTTAGTGGGAGCCAGTGGCTGGCAGGGGCTGGGGGAGGGTGGAGAATGACTACCGGTGTGCTTCTTTTGGGGGTGATGAAAATCTCCCAAAATTAGATGGCGGTAATGTTTGTTCACCTCTGAATATACTGTATTATATTGAGTTGGATGCTTTAAATTGGTGAATTTTGGGGTTGCGTGTGCTTCTTTTGGGGGTGATGAAAATCTCCCAAAATTAGATGGCGGTAATGTTTGTTCACCTCTGAATATACTGTATTATATTGAGTTGGATGCTTTAAACTGGTGAATTTTGGGGTTGCGAATTATATCTCAATAACTGTTACAAAAAGTCACATGTGTGACTTACATTTCTGTTAGTGCTGAATTACAGCAAGTTTAATAACCACTACCATTTAATGTTTTCTCTGTGCCAGGTAGTTGGTACTTCACTAAGCATACCACATGCATGAACTCATCACACCCTCACACTGCCCTGTGCAGTACGTATGGGTATTATCAGTGCCCATTTGTGGATGTGAAAACCAAGGCTCAGAGAGGTTAAGTCACTTGTCCAAGATCACACAGCCATTAAATGGTGGAGCTGACATTTGAAACTGTGTGGTTTGGTGCCACAGGCACCAGGGTATTCTGCTTCTGGAATGCAGACAGCAGCTGAGGGGAGGAAGTTTCTCTCTAGCTGGGAATCTTGAGGAGGGAGAGAGGTGGAAGGAAACATGAACCTTGCTCAGGGACAGCAGGAACCTGGGCCTCAGACTCCACTTGTGTCCACCTACTGTGCCCCTCATAACTCACATGGCAGCGGCAGGAACTTCCAGGAGCTGCCTCCGAGCTCCTCATTCTGGCTGGCCAGCCCCTCCAGGCCAAGCTCCGTGCCCCAGCTGGCCCCAGCCCAACTGACAGCCACTGAGGGCAAGTAGGCAGACTCCGAGCCCCTTCTGGTCAGCCCCAGCAGGGGTCCTGGCAGAGTGACAAGTGGCTCCGAATGGCAGCGGCCCCACTGCAGGCAGCCAGGGGGCTGCAGGTGCTGATAGCTGTGTGGGGAGGAGAAGGTTGAGGAGACAGCAATAGCCTCTCCAGGGCCCAGAGCTAGCTCGGCCTGGAAGTTGCTGTAGAGGGGAGAAGAGGCTCAAGGGAGACGCATGGTCCACGAGGGACAAGTCCTCCTGTGACCCCCACCCCACTCCCATTCAACGAGAAGAGGTGCTCACCTGCATCGACGTCCGTGGAAGCAGGAGCCTCGCTGGAAGTATCTGCAGACTCGGGACACCTTCCCATCTTGAGCAAAGTGGCTGTTCGACCCCTGGTGATAGGCCCCATGGGCAAAGGTCCTATAAGATTATCTGAGTCAGTCGTCGGCAGGCTGTGTGATATGAGAAGGACACGGGCTCCGGAGTTGGTCCTGTGTTCAAATCCAAGCCCCACTAGGTAACCCTGGGTGGGAAACTCACCCTTAAACATAAGGGCCAAAATGCCTCAGGGTGGTTGTGAGGGTTTCTGGAGATTTTTTGCAATGCACGTAGCAGGTGCTCAGTAAATCACAGTGGGTACTAGTCCTTCCTCCAAGTGCTAGTCTTGTGGGTCCCAGAGTCAGAAATCTGGGTTCGAATGCTGGTAGCAGAGCTGGTTCCGTGGGCATGGGCCTGTGCAGTCATGTGCTTTAATGTTGTGCTGGTGTCGCCTGGAAGTTATTACGTTGGGTTTTTTTAAAGATTTTATTTATTTATTTTTTAGAGAGGGCGAAGGAAAGGAGAAAGAGTAGGAGAGAAACATCAATGTGTGGTTGCCTCTTGCACACCCCATACTGGGGACCTGGCCTGTAAGCCAGGCAGGTACCCTTACTGGGAATCAAACCCTCAACCCTTTGGTTTGCAGTCCAGTGCTCCAGCCACTGAGCCATGGAGCAGGGCCTTGGAAATTATTAAGTTGTTTAACAAGGGGCCCCGATTTTCATTTTGCACTGGGTCCCACAAATTATAGCCGTTTCTGCCTGGTACTTCTTGGTCATGTGAGTCTGGACAAGGCCTTCCACCCTTCCAAGCCTCAGTGTCTTCGCTTGTAAAGTGAACATAACATTAGTGCCTACTTCGGGGGGTGATGGCAAAGTTAAAAGAGACAATGCATGTAAAGCACCTGGCACACAGCAAGCCCTCAGTAAATGTTAGTTGCTACCATCACTCTGCCGTTACCGTGATCCTCACCATCACCACCTCCTCCGCCACCGTCCTCACGACTACAGGGGCTTTTGAGGGTCAGGGTGTGACGTGGAAAAGGGCGGGAGGAGGCTGAGCTGAGTAGACGTTCACTGAGAATCTACTCTATGTCCGGGCCTGAGCCAGAGTCCGGGACAGCTACAAGGTAGAGGGGACCACTGCTCTTGTCGTGTGCATCCTTGCCTGCAGGGGAATGAACCCACAGGTGAAGCGACCAGGGCATGAGGGGCGGGGACAGAGGTCACAGACAGCCCGCCAGGCCAGGCGCAGCTGCACTGTCCCCCAGACTCTGTCTGAAGTGAGGCCCTGGCGGAGAAGCCAGCGAAGGGAGGGAAACATGGGCGACAGGCACCGGGTCCTGCTGGGGAAGGTCCCAGACGCCATCACGTGGTCCTTCATTCACAGCCGCAGCTGGAGCCCCTGGACGGGGAATCCGCCTCGGGAGCCCCGCCGAGGCGACAGGAACCAGAGTGGAGAACCTGGAGACCAGGGCGCGCACTGGGGGAGGCTGGGGGGCGCTGCCAAGACCCCAGACTTCAGGGGGCACCAGTACAGCTCAGTGACAAGGAAGAAATCACACTTCAGGGCAATATTTTAAAATATCAAAATTAATGCAGAAAATATTCACAAAGAACAAGAAATCAACGGCTGGCGGGGCGGGCGCCTGCTTCAGACGGCAGCAAGGGGGGGCGCGGAGGCGGGGCCGGCGGTGATGATCTTTATTCGTTAAAGTGATCAGGACTGCAGCATTACATAATATGTTTATAATAATAATAACAGTAGTTACTCTTGTTATTTTTATGGAAGCTTTTATGAGGACCTGGGGTAAGAAGTGAGATCTTTAAACAGCCATGTTTGGTGATAGGCCACTGTAATTTGGGGCATTTAATTCAGAGGAAATTGCGAGGACTGAGTGCCCCCCCATACTAGACCGCCGCTCACTTCCACCACTTGTCGGTGTGAACGGGTCTCAATCGTTCACGACGATCACGGACTGACGCCGACGCTGAGCCCGGCCTTATTCCCGCAGTGAGTCGCATTCACTCACGGTACACGGGCAGCCGTGCATCTGTGGAGGAGGGTAGTTCTCTACAGGAAATGTTTGACTATTTAGTAGTTAATTGCCAAAGTGTATAATATATTTAAGCTGTTTTGATTGAGTGCTACTAATACCTAAATCTAAAAAAAAAATTTGTTTCACAAAGATTTTTCTCGCAGGAATGTACAATATTGTGATCAGTAAAAGACTCCTGAGAGTAAAAGTATTGATATTAGAATAAAATACTGTGGGGGGAATAGAATAGGCATTCCAGGAGAAAGAGGAATTATGTAAAACTGTAAGAACCTGTTTATATATTTTTAAGCCGATGACACTTAGATGCCGCTGGATACATGACAAGAACTCGCTCGAACCCACTCTGCGCGCCTGCCGCTTCTGGGCAGCTGCCCGCGCAGCAAGCTCACTGGCAGCCCCGCCCGAGCCGCCTGGACCCCGTGGATGCGGGCTCCACACAGGCTGCGGCCGGCCCACCTGCGGTGCCCGCCCTCGCCCCCCGCGGCCAGGCCTGGGAAGGTGGGGAAGGCCCCGCAGGAAGACCAAGGGCGAGTTTGGTGGGCTGACTGCTTTAAACACATCCCTTGCCCTGACCAGCGTGGGTCAGTTGGTTGAGCCTTGTCTGCAAAGCAAAATATCACCTATTCAATACCCGATCAGGGCACATGCCAGGGCTGCGTCCCAGTCCTGGGGCAATGGATGCATGTTTCTCTCCCCCTATTTCTCCCTTCCTTACCCTCTCTCTAAGAATAAATAAACAAAATCTTTAATAAGAATAAACACATCCCTTAAAATCTTGCCTGAAGTGCCAGCCTTGGAGAAGAAAGATTCAGAAATGGTGAAAAGCATTATGATCTAGTGATGTACCGTATTTTTCAGACTATAAGATGCACGTTTTTTTACCACATATTTTGTGTCAAAAATTGTTTTCCTATTTTCCTCCCTCGGAAAGTTGGAACGTTTAAAGATGTCCTCCCTTGGAAAATAGGAAAACAATTTTTGACGCAAAATATGTGGTAAAAAAAACGTGCGTCTTATAGTCTGAAAAATACAGTGACTTCTTTTTAAAATGTTTTGGGCTTTTTTTTTTTTAGATACAACTTCTTTTTATTTTTTTAAAATATATTTTATTGATTATGCTATTACAGTTGTCCCATTTCCCCCCTTCACCCCCTCCACCCTGCACACCCCCTCCCACCCACATTCCCCCCTTTAGTTCATGTTCATGGGTCATAAGTTCTTTAGCTTCTACATTTCCCCTACTATTCTTACCCTCTCCCTGTCTATTTTCTACCTACCATTTATGCTACTTATTCTCTGTACCTTTTCCCCCTCTCTCCTCCTCTCATTCCCCTTTTGCTAACCCTCCATGTGATCTCCATTTCTGTGGTTCTGTTCCTGTTCTAGTTGTTTGCTGAGTTTCTTTTTGTTTTTGTTTTAGGGGTGGTTGTTAATAATTGTGAGTTTGCTGTCATTTTACTATATGTGTTTTTTATCTTCTTTTTCTTAGATAAGTTCCTTTAACATTTCATAAAATAAGGGCTTGGTGATGATGAACTCCTTGAACTTGACCTTATCTGAGAAGCACTTTATCTGCCCTTCCATTCTAAATGAAAGCTTTGCTGGATAGAGCAATCTTGGATGTAGGTCCTTGCCTTTCATGACCTGGAATACTTCTTTCCAGCCCCTTCTTGGCTGCAAGGTCTCTTTTGAGAAATCAGCTGACAGTCTGATGGGCACTCCTTTGTAGGTAACTATCTCCTTATTTCTTGCTGCTTCTAGGATTCTCTTCTTCATTTTTACCTTGGCTAATGTAATTACGAGGTGCCTTGGTGTGTGCTTCCTTGGGTCCAAATTCTTTTTGGAACTCTCTGAGTTTCCTGGACTTCCTGGAAGTCTATTTCCTTTGCCAGATTGGAGAAGTTCTCCATTATTTGTTCAAATAACTTTTCCATTTGTTGTTCTTCCTCTTCCCCTTCTGGTACCCCTATAATTCGGATGTTGGAACGTTTAAAGATGTCCTGGAGGTTCCTAAGCCTCTCCCCATTTCTTTGAATTCTTGTTCCTTCATTCTTTTCTGATTGTGTGTTTTTTTTCTTCCTTCTGGTCCACTCCATTGATGTGAGACCCAGCTTTCATTCCATCATTATTGGTTCCCTGTTCATTTTTCTTCATTTCACTTATTGTAGCCTTCATATTTTCATCTAAATTGTGTCCAAAATCAACCAATTCTGTGAGCATCCTGATCACCAGTTCTTTGAACTGTGCATCTGATAGGTTGGCTATCTCTTGGTCGCTTAAAAGTACTGGTTTGCAAGGCTTGCAATTCTGTTTGAGCCACCTTTTATGTTTTCCTTTGGTCTGGTCGCACTTGTTACATATGAGGGGTGGAGCCTTAGGTGTTCACCAGGGTGGGGCACCCCAGTCACTGGGTTGTGACCTTGTTTGTGGAGGTGGGGTATGAGAGGGAACAATGGCACTTGCTCCACTCTCCCTGGGACCTCAGTTCCTTCTGCCTCTTCCCCCAGCAAACTGGGCCCCTCTGGTATCAATTCCCATGTGGGTGGGCCTGTGCACCCTGTGGGACTTTCCAAGGACCTCTCCTATGAGGCTGGAAATCTCTCACTGTGCTTCAACCCCCCACAGGTGTTTTCAATCAGTGCCCTGAGGCTCTATTTCCCAGCGCTGTGATCCTGGGTTGCTCCCAGTGCCTGGCTTCACAATCACCGCCTCGCTGGGTCTGCCGGCTGCCACCCCTCAGCTGAGATCTGCCAGCTGATGCTTGTGCACTCAGGGTCCACCCGCTGTGGTCTTAGTGCCCCGGATGCCTTACACGTCCGGTCCTAACACTCTCTGCTCTCCACACTGTGACCTGCACCCCGCTGCCTGACTCAGCCCCTCCTACCAGTCTGGATGAACAGGTCTATTTCAACTTCTTGGTTGTCCAACTTCCATACAGTTCAATTCTCTGTCAGTTCTGGTTGTTATTCTATTTCTAAATTGTTGTTGTCCCTATCTTGGTTGTGCCAGGAGGCACAGTGTGTCTACCTACGCCTCCATCTTGGCTGGAAGTCAAATCTTTTGGGCTTTTAACATAGATGGTGCTGAAAGAAGAAGGAAGCCCCTGCCCCTTCAAAAGCCGAAGCCAAAGTCAGAGCAAAGGCTTTGAAGGCCAAGAAAGCAGCGCTGAAAGGCGTCCGCACGGTCACAACCTTCCCATGGCCGAAGACACTGCAGCTCCAAAGGCAGCCTAAGTGCCCTCGGAAGGGCGCCCCCATGAGAAACAGGCCTGACCGCTGCGCCATCACAGGTTCCCCTGACCACTGAGTCAGCCGAGGAGACAGAAGACAACACACTCGTGTTCACCGTGAGGCCAAGGCCAACAAGCACCAGGTCAAACAGGCTGTGAGGAAGCTCTGTGACACTGATGTGGCCAAGGTCCAACACCTGACCAGGCCTGACAGAGAGAGGGAGGCACATGCTTGCCAGCCTCCCAGCTGTGATGCTTTAGACGTTGCCAACACAACGGGATCATCTGCACCAAGTCCAGCTGCCTCGTGCTGAATACTAAAATTTTACACAGTAAAAAAAAAAAATCTTTTGGAATTAAAAAACCAGTAATATACTCATTTTATTTTTAAATAGGAGCATTTATAGTACATTAGAAATGATAACTTTTTACATCAAGACAAAAAGCATTAGGTAATTTGGAGCATGGAGGGGATTCATGTGTTTTCCAGTTTCTTTTAGGAGGTTTATAGAAGATGCCTGAACTGCTGCTTCCGTTCCCAGTTACAGTGTCAGGCGTAGCTGGGCCGAGGCTGGGCTGGCATGGGACCAGATCAGCAGGTGACAGCTGAACTTAGGGACGGCTGCATGAGGGGTGAGAGTCACTGTGGAAGACGTGGGTGGCCGTGAGAGGAGGAGCCCTCACATCCTAGGGGAGGGGCTGGTAACCATCAGAGGAAGGGCTCACAGGCCTCATCCTAGTTCACCAATGGGAAGCCTGGCGGGGGGAAGCCGAGCTGGCAAAGCTTTGCTTTTTCCCTAAGACCACCCACGAGGCTGACCTCCAGGATTGCCTAAAGAGGCCGCCCCACTAGCTTCTTCACAAGCGGAGACGCCAGCGACAGAGCTCTCCCCACACTTCCAGCGGGGCTTAGCCCCTACATGAGGTTAGAGCCTTGTGATCAAATCAGTTTGAGAAACTGTTCCTCCTATAGTTTCTTAGAGCCATGTTGCATATTGCTTATTGTATATGAACACATTAAAGGCTCTGATAAGCTCTTCAGAGGAGCCTGTTGGATGTCAGCCAGCATTGCTCAGACTTGTTTCTGTTGTTTGTTCAGGCCTTCCATCCACACACCCTTAACATACCAATAAAACACCTTTTGTTTGGGGAAATGTCCAATTAGTTAATTTAATTCTCAAAACAAGCCTTGAAAGTCGGGAGTCATTTTTCGTTTTCAAGATCTGAGGCTCAGAGAGGCACAGTAACAGAGCCGGCACTAATGCAGGTGTCCTCACTTCGCCCCGTGATTCCCTAGTTAACTAAGATCGACTTGTCAGGGGTGAGGGTTGCTGGGCCTGGGGAGTTTCTCGAGCTAATTTCTGAGGTCAAGGGGTGGGGACAGAGAAGCCAGAGGTCACAAGAAGCAGCAGAGGGGCTTGGTGGCTGGGGGGTTGGAGACATGGACCCCTGAGCAGGGAGCCTGGTGAATCAGGACGGACTGTTGGCGAGGGGTGGGGGTGGGAGGAGGGCGGGGACTGGGGAGGGCAGGGTTGCGGGACAGAAGCAGGGGAGGCGGAGCCTGCCTTGTGAGCGCCTGAGCAGGCTTTTGAAACTTGAGGGCCCAAAGTTAGTCTAGGATTCCCCCCTTCCTGGCCCTCCACAAGGCCCAGGAAAGAACGAGTGAAATCTCCTTTGGAGAGCATCCACATTCTTTGCCTTTTTTTGTCTCCATCTAGCCAACTGGCCGCCTTTCTTCCACTAAAAAGAACCGGGAAAACCACTTGACACTGAGACCCTAGGATCTACAATTATCCCTCCCTTACCCAAACTTCAGTTCTCTCTGGGGAGCCCATCTATTCCAGCTGTTGGCAAAATGAATTTGCACTAAGGTATACAAATCTGATGGAAGGCCTAGTGAGCTAGCAAGCCCAGAAGAATGACTCTCTAATGGTGTGATGTTCAATCTGAAGTGTTCCATTCAAACATTCATGAACACCTCACCCTGTGCTGGGTGCTGGGTCTGCAAAGGTGACCGGGAGACCCGGTCCCACCGGCACAGGGCTGTGAGGTGTTTCTGGGCAGAGAAACCTGTCAGGTGAGAGGGAAGGCAGGCGAGTAGAAACCCCTGCCCTGGGGGGTCAAACCTGAGCTGGCCGTGGCCCCCTGTGCAGCCCTAGCGCACCTTTACCCCTGGTCTCAGGCTCCTCCTTGGACTTTGGGGAGCTGGGAGAGGGTCTCCAGACTCTTCCAACACTGGGGTGGAGGACAAGGAAGTCCCTCCTCTCCTGAATTCACCCCCAAATGCTCAAAGATTGGGCTTTAAGTGGTCAGGTCAAACCCCAGAGAATCCCTCCCCCACCTCCCTGTGTCCCCCTGAGACCCAGGTCCCTACCTGAACGGCCACGGGGAGTGGGATCTGCTCTCCCCACCATGGCCACTGCTGCCCTCCTGCCAGGCAGGGTCCATCCCAGCTGCTGCCCCTAGTGAGAATGAGGCAGGGCGCCCCTGCTTCCCCTTTATCCCTCCCTCTCTGGGCGGGGCCAATGGGAGGAGGGGCTCTGTGGCCAGGCCCACTCCTTCCCAGGCCCCCAGGCCTGCAGGCCAGAGGGATGGAGGGTGAAGGCAGGACTGCTGGGGACCTAGGATGTCGGTGGGATGGGCATGAAGGCCTTCAGGGATCCCTCAGTGATTCCTGCAAGACACTGGGGGTTAGTTTAAGGACTTTACGGGTCCAAGAAGGCAGGGTGACTTGGGAGGGGCCCCTGAGGACCAAGGGCCTGGGAGGCTGGGAGTCTGAGAGGCCTGGGCCAGTGTCTGAGGGGAATTTATAACTGAGGAAGCCAGAGGGGAGCTTCACCCCACCTCGGCAGTGCGGACCCCACACGTGGAGCTGAGACTGATGGACAGATCACAGGGTGGGCTGGGAGCCTTTGGAACCTCGAGGATGTGGCGTGAGCCAGGTGAGGACTACAGGGAGGCCTGTTCCAGACTGGCCCTGTACTGGGCAGACCCAAGAGGCTCTGGGGACCTGCCTTCAGGCCTGAGTTATTCTTTCTACAAAAAGTCACTGTGGCCTGGTCTGTTTGTCACTGAAGCCAGCCTGCTATCCTGATCACTAGAAATTAGACTAGTGTTGATGACCCAGCAGGGCGCCCCCCCACCGCCCCCCATGAGAGGTGTCCAGGAGGGGGCTTGCCTGAGGCTCTCTCCAATGAGGCAGTTCCAGATTGGATGATAGCACGTCCGAGGATCCCAGCCTGCCCCTGGGCAGTACAGATGCCCAGTGGATTCTAGCAGCCGGGAGAGGGAAGGGCTGGCCCTTTGGGGGATGGTGGGGAGGGGAACCCCTTCCATCCCTGACTACTTCTACGTCCCTCTGCTCCCATGCTACTCCTCCGAGGCCGATGCTCTCTCCACTAGGCTGCCCCGGCCCCTGAGGGAGGTAAAGTACGGAAGTTAAAAACCAGCAACTAAGAGAAATGTCTTTAAAAATTAAAGGGGAGATTTTAAAATTGAATTTAAACAACTCCCCATGTCTATCAGAAAATGGAGACGCTAGACTGGGAAACCAATAGACTTGGACATCTAGTACTTCTTTTACTTTTGCTGGATCATAATTATTTAAAATTTTTTTTCATAGGTGCTGCCAGGCCATTCTCTGAGGAGGCTGCGCCGGCTGATCCTGCCCCCACCACAGAGCAAGGGCGCCTGTTTCAGCACAGCCTGGCCCACACGATGCTAACACACTGTGGCATTTGTTAATTTGGTAAGTAAAAAAACTGTATCTCATAGTTTTAATGTATATTTCTCTTCCTATGAGTGATGTTAAGCATCTTTTCATATGTTCAAGTGTTTCTTTTCCTGTTCATATCCTTTGCCCATTTTTCTATTGGGTTGCTCATTGATTTGTATATTAAGAAAGTTAGCCCTTTGCCTGATTATGTGACAATTTGTTTACATGGTTGATTTAAAAAAAAAACTTTCTTATTTTGTCCCCTGGAAATTTTTAAAATGTGTGTATGGTAAAATTTTTGTGTTTAAAATTTTATAGAAATTAAAAATGGGCACTGCATGAAACTTAAAAATTTGGGGGTATACAATAGACCTTTGCAAGGTTTATCCACTTTGAGATTATATAAATTTTTCCTCATGTGTTTCTTTAGTTCTTTCTTCTTTTTCTTTTTTACATGTTACAAACATATCAAGTTTATCCATTTTCCTGTTGAAGAACAGTTTTGTCGTTTCCCAGACTTTGCTGTAGCTGCGACGAACACACATCCGAGGTGTCATCTGGTGGGTTTCACCGCAGTGTGGTCCTGGGCTGGTTTCTCCGGGAAACCGATCTGGAGGTTCACCGCAAGGCGCTGCCTTGGAAGTGCTCTTTGGAACAACACCTGCAAGGAACTGAAGAAAGCAGGACGGGGTGCGGGGAGAAGCTGAACTGCAACGCAGTTGTAGTAGATACTTCAGGTCTGGGGCTGGGATGGTCCTGCATGTTGTCCCAAACTGGGGCATAGGAGCTTGGCCTTATCCCAGGTTGGGTGCAGGCTGCCCCTCTTCTTTGCTTAGTTGTGTTTGTTTTGGCGCTTTGATTTGTTCTTTCATTTGGGCCATTTTTTTTTGTTTTGACGCACCTGTTACGTATGAGGGGCGGAGCCTTAGGTGTTCACCAGGGTGGAACAACTCACGTCACTGGGTTGTGACCTGTTTGTGGGGGAGGGGTCCAAGAGGGAACAATGGCGCTTGCTCCACTGTCTGCCGGTTTTCAGTCACTTCTGCAGCTTCCCCCAAGCAAACTGGGCGCTTCTGGTGCTGACTCCTGGGTGGGTGGGCTTGTGTATGTTCTAGTGTGGTAGAAAATCCTGGTAAAGTTTCTGTACCTGGTGATCCTGTTAAGTTCCTGTGCTTTGTAGTCTTAGCAAATTCCATCCCTCATGGCCTATGCCTTTGTCCCCAAGTAAGGGAGATAAGAGGGATGGCCTCGACTTCCAAACGTAGCCCTGCAACCTTCACCCCTGCTCTCTGCCTCCTCCCTTGCTCTCTGTCTCCCATGTAAGGTGGTCAGACCTAACTTCCGAATTTAGCTTCTGTAACCTCGCTTTGCCACGGAGGCAG
>PVIA01016343.1:0-19317 GCA_004024845.1 Tonatia bakeri | reverse complement strand
AGTCACCTCTCGTACACACTCCAACCAGGGACTAAGCCTGCAATGCAGGCGTGTGCCCTGACCAGGAATCAAACCTGCGACCTTTTGATTTGCGGAACAACACCCAACCAAGTGAGCCACGCCAGTCAGGGTCGAGATCACTTATGTCTTTCAGAGCTCGCCCTGGAGAACAGGTAGAGGGGCACAAGAGTAGAAGCAGAAGGGCCAGTTAGGGGCTATAGCTTGTGTCCAAGAGAGAATGTGTGTTGACGACAGTGACAGAGGGGACGGATGGGGAGGGAGAACTGCCAGGCCTGCTGGTGGGTGTCGGGGGCGAGTGGGGCTTTGGGTGAGGCCTTTGCTCGCGTTCATTTCCTCTCCGCAGAAAGTTCCCCAACCCGTGCTCACCGTGCAGGTGGCCGCACCTACTTCAAGTGTCTCTTCCAGCGTCTTTGCTGTCGCGCTCTTATTTCACTCTGTGAATTTCTTGAGCACAGGAAATGTGGCTACTACCCCATGGTGTCTCAGAGTGTCTGTGCCCAGCGGCTCCTGCAAAGGTTTATCCAGTGAGGGGAGGGTCTGTGATGTCAAAGAGCCTCCAGTCCAACACTCTCCTGGAGGCCATTTTTCATCTGGTCTTTTCTTGCCTGTCCTGCCAGGAGAAGAGGGGTGGGCATTCACTTTGAACCCAGGAGAGGACCCTGGCCCCCCTCCTCCTGTCACAGAGCTGCAGGGTCAGCGTCGCACGTTGATTTTCGAGCAGCAAGGCTCACGCACTGTTCCGTAGAACTGCTTGGTGCCAGCAGGGTAGCGACCACCGGGTACTTGGAGCCTTTAATGGGTCCAGGCAGTTTAGGACGTTATGTTTCACAGACTCCTCTGGCATTCATTAACGAGGAAGGCTTTTACCATTAAAGATTTTTAAAGTTCTCTAATTCCTCTGCATTTTATACCTAGATAATAATTTCTGAGCCAGTGTGTTACTTGCATCAAAGCTTTTCAGACTTGACAGTGAATCCATCCATCTCTTTTAGTGTCACGAGCAAAGACGTGGAAGGCTCATTGGATCCATTAACCAGGCCTTGATCGTCCCTTCGTTTAGCAAACATGTGAGGGTTCTGCCCCGAGGACTGAGGGAAAAGTACTGTGTAAGAAGGCGCAGGCGTCCTTTAGAGTGGGGGCTCTGGCACACCTGAGTGCGCAGGCAGCCCCGGGGGGCCGCTGAAATGCAAACTGCTGGTCCGGCGGAGCGCCCCGGCTTCGGCAGACCTGGGCTGGCCTAAACCTGCATTTCTCGTGAGCAGCATGCGGTGCACGTGAGAAGCACTGCATGAAGTCTCCCTGGGGTCTGTCTGTTCATTCAGACACATGACCGTGGACAAGCTCTTTGTAACCTCCGACCTTAGGACAATATGTTTCATAGTGTCTTCCTTTCTAAATTGGGGACACCACCGCCACCTCGTGGGCTGAGGCGAAGCTTGACTCAGAAGGCTCTGTAAAGTGGGCCAAGAGGTGGGGGTCGTGGCCTCTCCCCACAGCCCCTCCCCAACCTGGGCCGAGGTCTCTAGAAGAGCATGTTATGAGAGGGTCCTTAACAGTCTGCAAATTATCATAACCTTCCTTTCCTTACAAGAAATGCAATTTTCTTTATTGGGCAATAACTGAATGTGATTGCTCCGTTAAACGAATGCACCTCTTGGGCACTCAGGAAACGTCTGGCTGCTCAGAGGGAAACTGGTGCTGCATCTTCCTGTCCATCCAGGTCCTTGCCGACCCTGACCCCTGCAGCCACAGCCAAGCGCAGCCATTTTCATCTCCTGCTTCCCCTGTGCTGGCTCACGGCGTGTCCGTGGGGCTCCTCCCACCCCCACGCCCCCAGGAAGAAGGCACGGAATTTCTCTGCTCTCAACTCCCCCGGCCTCCTGGGCTCTTTGGTCGCCTGCTGGCCACCCGCATTAATAGTGTCCACCCTGAGCACAGGCCCTTTTCTCAGTTCACCCGTCAGTGTTTAACTCTCTTCCTTTTGCTCCCTCTGACACCTATTAATTATAAGGCATTTGGTGCAGAAAGGTTCTACCAGTTTGAGACCCTCCTCTGGGGCCCCCACACAGAAAGGAAAACCACTCTTCCCTGGCCACCCAGCAACACGTGGTGGCCCCCTGGGACCGCAGCAGGACTCCTTGGTTTTCCAGGTGTGGTGCGCAACCCACGCGTCAGGAAGAGCGGCAGCCCGGACCAGGGCGGCGATGACAAGGGCAGTCTGCAGAAGGAGCAGGACAGTGCCATCCACAAGCACAATCTGGAGCGCAAGTGCGCCATGATGGAGTACACCACGTGCGTCCCCGCCCCCACCTGCGTTCGCCCCCACCTGCGGGGTCACAGGGATGCCCCCCCACAGGCTCCAGCTCCTCCATGTCGGGCTTCAGACGGCAGACCAGGGGTACCTGAGTCTCCGAGCCTGCAAACTGGTGGCCACCAGCCACATCTGGTCCCAGCCAAACCTTAGCCTTTTTTCTAAACATTATTCAAAAAAAAGATAGTTATCAAAGTTCAAAAACTGGGAATTTTACATAAAAATCTGAGGTTTAGACAAGTTCTTCATTTCTGTTAACTATTTTTCTCTTGGAAGGTAGAAGCTGTGGGAAATAGCCACCCCCGCACCAGGGGGTCTGTTCAGCTCCGAGGAGAGCTCGTGTTGTTTACTTCCCGTCTCTCAGGGGCAGCCGTGAGGTCGTGGACGAGGGCTCGATCCCCGGAGACGGGCTGGGAGCCGCTGGGCTGGATTCCAGCTTCTACGGACACCTGAAGCGCAACTGGATCTGGACCAGCTACATCATCAACAAGGCCAAGAAGGTGGGCTTTTGAGGCGTGGATGCCCACACCCCGGCCCCCACCCCAGGGGCCACCATCACCACATCCTCCTGTCCCTTTCCCAGCTCACAGTTTCTGAGTTGGTAAAATCAAAAGTGACCAGAGACACAAATATTTATTTCCACATGTATCAGAGGCCCATTAGGCCCCTTAAGCACCTGCCTCACTTGTTTTTGTTTTTTTTCTCAACTGATTCTAACTTAATCTGTGACGTGGACAAGTATTTCTTTTTGAAGAAGGAAAAGAAAGCCTGTGAGACAATCGTATGCACTAGGAGAGTGGCTGGGCAGGAGGCCCCGCCCCCACTAGCCTCTTGGCTGTCACTGCCTGCACCCTGGGCCTCTCCGTCGGACACTCACACTCCCTGTGCACGTGCGGCGCCGGGCTCCTGGGGGTTTGTGAAACCGGGTGCTTCATTCCCGTGACACACCTGTCTTGTAGGAGAATTCCACTTCAGAGAACGGGCTCACGGTGAGGCTGCAGCCTTTTCTGTCCAAGCGCCCGCTGCCCCTCGGTGCTGGAGGTACGTGTGCCAGGGGTGCGCCCCTCAGGGCCAGCGCAGCTGCGTGCGTTTGGCTTGCTCGGCTTGTGGCCCCTGCAGAGCTCACCTGGAAACGCTTGTCTCCCGTGGTCCTTTCCAGACAGTGGCCGGCTGAGCATCTGGGGGGAAGCCAGAGCGGGGTCCGAGCTCCGCGTGGACAGGGACGAGCAGTTTGAGCTTGACCAGGAGCTCGTGCTGGACAGGAACCAGAGGGTGAGAGGCGGGAAGAGCCAGAAGCGGAAACGGCTGAAGAAGGACCCTGGAAAGAAGATCAAAAGAAAGAAAAAAGGTTATGATCATTTGCGTTTGCAGGCCCTGTCTTTGCACGTTCTGGCTCAGAGACGTGCGGCAGTCTCACCACAGCCGGGCCCGAGCTCCCAACGTCAGGTGCTAGCACTGTGGGGTGGCCGTACTTTCCCAGTCCAGGGGGCAGACAGAGACCCTTGAGTTTCCTGTAGGCTGCCCCCTGCTTCACTGTATTCTTTTAAAGGTTATATCTATTTACCTTCTAGAGAGAGGGGAAAGCAGGGAGAAAGAGAGGGAGAGAAACATCAGTGTGTGGGTGGCCCTCACCTGGGACTAGGCCCACAATTCAGGCATGTGCCCCGACCGAGAACCTACCCAGCAACCCCCTGGTTCACAGCCCACGCTCAGTCTGCTGAGCTACACCAGCCATTCTCTGTATTTGTCAGAGCTTCTTCACTCATTAACTGCCTCAGTAAAATTTCTAATTTCACCTTAACCAAAAAAAACCTTATCAAAAATTCTTAGGAAAATCCTCAGTCATAACCAGCCAAAATCCTATTATTCTTTTGGTTTACCTTTTAATATCTACATTTGTGCTAATCAGGCCAGAGTTTAAGGTTTGTTATGTATTTAGATTAGAGCAGGGGTGTCAAGCTCATTTTCACTGGGGGCCACGTCGGCCTCGAGGTTGCCTTCAAAGGGCCGAATATGACTTTAGGACTGTGTAAGTGTGGCTCTACTCCTTAACGAGGGGCAAGGAGCTGCTGCCGTGCAGAAGCAAGGCAGAGGGCCAGATTTGGCCTGCGGGCCTTGTGTTCGCGGCCTGTGGCTCAGGAAAGACAGGGCCATTTCAGCCTGCAGAGTCTCCTCAGGTCTCCTGGAGCTCCCGGGTGCGGTGCGTGTCAGGTGGCCGTTTGGGTTCTTCCTCCGCACAGTGTCACGGGGAAGGAGGGCAGCAGGAAGAGGGGCGTGTCTGGTTTTCAGACCACTTTTTATTTCACTTACATGGTCTGTGTATTTTAACAGTGACCTGATAACTAGCTATTTCAGATGAAAGCAGTGTTTAAACAGGAACCTGTTTTGAGTGGTTTATTTGGCCAGTATTTATAACAAACAGCCTTGTGTCTGTTGCCTATCATTTTGGCTCACAAAGACCTGAATTCTTTACAAGGCAAAATACAGTTGTGGTGTCGATTCGAATCCAAATTTTCCTGCCCTGTTTTTCTTCTGCCTTAATTTGGAAGATCACTAACAGTCTTTTAGAACAGGCAGTGGCATATGGTATCTACCTTATGAAATTGCTGTCAGTCCCCTCCTCCCACCCAGGGAAGGAGACCTTGAAAAACCCAGTGGTTACAAGCTCAAGTTCAAGTCCTTGGTCTGCTACCTAGTTGTGTGACTCAAGTTGCTGTTATCCTGCTGTGTTTCAAACCCTGCAATTACAAAAACAGGGATAATAACTACATCTTTCCCATAGGGTTGTTGCAAAGTATTGTTTTAATTATGTTAACATATATAAAAGGCTTAAACCAGTGTTTGGCACCTAATAAATAATCCCGTAATGTTAGCGACTATTATTTTTCTCCTAGTAGCTGCCATGTGCCAAGCTCTGCACTAGATGTTTCAGTCTCGTTCAACCCTCAAGGCAGCCCCGCCCATGGGCCTGGTTCCTGAGGTCACCAGAGTTCCCACAGCATCTCTGAGGTCGCGGAGCGGCAGACTGGGGCGGGGGGAGGGGGCACCCCTGGGCAAACGTGCCCTGAGCCTGCTCCAGGAAACCCGTGAAGACACCTTCAAAGGATGTGGCACCACAGTAGGAAAAGGGGAGACTGGCCGGTAACTAACGGGGCACTGTATTTAGGCTGCCCAGTCCCTCACGGTGAAATTCACCGAAGGGAAATGATGACAGCTGCGAAAAATCTGTCAGGAAGGGCTGAGTCTTTTGTAGTTAGTTGTATAGCTTCTGGACACAAGGAGATTCTGGTAACTGGTACCCTTGGTCAAGTTCTACTAGCTAGGCAGGGACCTCCCCCTCTCCAGAGCGCCAGCTCCAACCCAGGTGCTGGAGGCACCCTCCCTTCTCCCCTCGGTGTTCTCAGAAGAGCCCCAGGAAGAAAAGAGCAAAAGCGTGCGTTACCATGACGAGGCCGACCAGAGCGCCCTGCAGAGGATGACCCGGCTGCGCGTCACCTGGTCCATGCGGGAAGATGGGCTGCTCATGCTCTGCCGAATTGCCAGCAACATCCTCAACACCAAGGTACTCGGCCCACCAGTCCCCTGCTCCTTCCAGCTGATTTGCTAATCCCTTAGGGAGCTCTTTCCTGTCCCTCTGCTCCCACCCTCCTCGAATGCTTAAAAAATTCTGGTTTCTCTTTCAGTAGCTGCTTGTCACCTCTAGAAAGACTTCACTGACCCTGTCAGATGGCGTAATCACTGCGTTCTCGCTCTGTCCCTTGGACAGACACTTTTCATGCTGCTTCTGTTGCCTCTGGCACCTCTCGGCCCACTGGAGTGGCTGCTCCTCAAGGCAGAGAGACTGACTTGTTTCCCTTGCTGTAACCCCCATCGTGGTGCCAACCACACTGAAACCATTCAGTCAGTATTTACGGAGCAGTGTGGAATGGTGCAGTGGCCGAGGCCTAACTCTCCCCCTCCCTCGTGGTTCGCTCCTCCGCCTGCCACACCACGGTCCCCCAT
This sequence comes from Tonatia bakeri, assembly GCA_004024845.1. Lineage (NCBI taxonomy): Eukaryota > Metazoa > Chordata > Mammalia > Chiroptera > Phyllostomidae > Tonatia > Tonatia bakeri. The sequence goes on along the minus strand of PVIA01016343.1, from coordinate 12,983 downwards.
ACTCGTATGTCCTCAGGGCCTGTGTCCCTGGGTCCCTGGTGGGTGGAGAGGGACTTGCTCCTTGTTTAGCAAACTCCCCTTTCCCTCTGATATCACTGCCTCTAAGAAGGTTCTACAGCCCGAGCCAGAGTTCATCTCCTCACCACATTCCCCAAAGCGGCCTCGCTGACTCCTGGTCTGTTTCTTCTCACTGCTTGTGCTGGCCTCATCTCCTCTGCGTGCAGCATGGCAGGGGCAGTCCAGGTGGGCGGATGTCTCCCCTGGGTGGCTCACAGAAGCCACCAGAAGAGCGAGCTTCCCCATTATCCAATCCAGAGACTCTTGCAGGTGGTAATACTGCCAGGCAGATCTGTGAGGCAGCCGCTCGAGGGACCCTTTGGTACCCTGTTCTCAGCAGCGGCAGCCAAGAGAAGTCCGCTTAGATGTCCTGTGCCAGGACGCTCTTTGCCAAAGGCTCATTCGATCCCTTTTCTTGACCATTTTCCCAGATTCTCTCACCCTTCAGCCCCTCCTAAATTCCAGCTCAGTCCCTTCTCCAAGGAAGCACCTGGGGGGACTGCTGCTGTCCCCAGTGTGTGTTCTCTGCCTCTGTGGTGGGTGTTTTATCAAGGGGGTCAGGGTATGTCCCCCACCCACCCAGCTGGGTGCAGCTGGAGGAGCCAGGGGAGTCCTGCACGTTCAGGCCAGCACAGCCTCCACTCGCTCACTTGGACTAACACCATGTTCTTGGGCCGCCTCGCTCTGGGGCCATGAGGAAATTCATCATTCTGCCCCTTCCTTGTCTCAGCTCTGCCTTCCTGTGTGTGACTGAAGTGTTCTCCTGAGTCTGCTGACTCAGCACATTCTCTCTTTTAATAGATTTGCTTTTTTAAGATTTTATTTATTTCTTTTTTAGAGAGAGGGGAAGGGAGGGAGAAAGGGAGAGAGACATCAGTGTGTATGGTTGCCTCTTGCGCGCCCCTTGCTGGGTACCTGGCCTGCGAGCCAGATCTGTGCCCTGACTGGGAATCCAACCAGCGACCCTTTGGTTCACAGGCCGGCACTCAGGCCACTGAGCCGAAGCGGCCCGGGGAATTAGCACATTCTTTTTCTGCTAATGGAACACACAGGATGTTTCTGACCACACAGCATCCATAATTAAGCCTGTAAAGCCCTGTAACTGAACACATCGTATATATTCATAACCTCCTCTAACATGTTGCCCTTCTAGTTGGTACTAGCCAGCGCCCTCTGAGCACCTCTCGTATTTGTCAGAAGACACTGTTCCCACCGCACTCTGAGGACTTACTTCATCCCGCCCTGCCCAGCACCTCACCCTGTGCCGGGCACGTCATTGGTGCCAAGTGGATGTGACGGAGCAAACACTAGGGGGCAGTGCGCAGCGCCCCCCGAGGACGGAGGCTCCACAGAATAGATTTTCCCCGCTTCTTGGGGTCGGTGGCCCAGGCACAGACTCTGAGGATGCTGACTCCTTATCCCGACTCTGTGTTCTATCCAGGTGAAGGGCCCGTTTGTCCACTGGCAGGTCGTGCGGGACATTTTGCATGCTACCTTTGAAGAGTCTTTGGATAAAACATCTCATTCGGTTGGACGAAGAGCTCGCTTCATAGTCAAAAACCCACAAGCCTATCTGAACTATAAGTAAGCCTTATTTGAACTTTCATATCCAGGATGAGTTTATTCCAGTGTTTCTAGATCATTCTTTCCTCTCCCCTCATCCCATTTGCTTAAGCGTCCAGTGTAAAATCCTGGCAGAGCACGCCGAGTCGGCCAGTGCTCGGTCCAAGTGCCAGTGTCCACTGGTGAGCTTGTCCTAGGTGTATTGAGGGCCGGGCCCGATTTTGGCTCTCTCTCACACTAAGTATTATCTAGATGTTAGGAAAACCTTGTGAAGCAGGTGCTGCTACCCTTCGTTACACACGGAGAACCAGAGGCCAAACAGGCCAGGTGACTTACTGAACATCACACACTTAGCATGAGGTAAAGGCAGAGGCATGTGCCGACCTCACTGCTGTTTTTAGCCTTCCAGAGCAGAGCTTGCTGTCTTAGTATTAATGGACTGAGAACAAGCTAGACATGGGTCATTGGACCAGAGGCACTCAGCCATGTCCTGAGCACAGCTGGGGTCCCTGAGAGTTTCCCCACCAGGGCCTGGATGTGTGGAGACGGTGGCTGGCTGGGTCGCAAGGCATGTCCCTTGTGATTTGTCTGTTGCCAGTGCGGCTGCCCCTTCCCCCTAGTCTTCTCATGGGGCCCGGGGGAAAGCCGTCGCCATCCTCGTGAGACTCCTCTTCCGACTCCTCCACAGTCATGAGCTTGAGTGGGGGCACTCTGAGTCTGGGGGAGGTGCCCACATGTAGCAGCCAGCAGGAGAGTGGGGCCAGGAGCAGAAACACGGCAGGGCTGGGAAGTACCGCCTCTGCCGACTGGTCGCTCATGTGATGAGCTTGGCTCTGGACTGATCCTCAACTGTGGGCTGCTTGCAGCAGCCAGACGAGAGAAACAGGCCCAGCCCTGAGTTGTGGACATCGGGGCCAGATAACTCTTTGCTGTGAGGCTATCCTCGGCACCATAGGGTGCTGAGCAGCATCCCTGCCTCCATGCACTAGATGCCAGTAGCCCCTGCGCCATGTGACGCCAAAGTGTCTCCAGATGTTCCCTGTGGGGCTAAACCGCCCTGGTTGCGAACCACAGAGTTACACATACCAAGGGGCTTTCCCATGTGACGCCACTGTCTCCTGTGCATAGAACGTTAAACCTTTCTGTCTCAGAGGGTTCTGATGACCTGGACCAGCCTCTTTTGTCAGAGCAGATAGTGACAGTCAGTTGGCAGTGCAGTGAGACCTGCAACCTGCCCCCCAGCAGCCCAGGGAGGTAGAGCACGGGGGCCTGCAGGGGTGGCGGCCGGGCCTCCATAGGCACTGCAGCTCAGGGCGGTGAGGCCAAGGATGGGGTGCCCATCCACCCAGAGGCTGCTTCCTCACCCGCGAACAGGATAATGACACCACAAGAATAACCATGCCTGCCCCCCGGCCCTGGCTGTCGGCATGTGTGTGACCCCAGGGGCCCCTTCGCCTCACGGAGCTATACAGTGGAATGACAGTCTCTATCTTGCAAGCTCTTTGTGAAAGTTGAAGTGCTTGGCCCATAGGAAGCCAGAGAATTCTGATTGGCCCTCCCTCCATTTCCTTTTGGGCAAGTCAGGCTCTCCACGTCCTGGAGGAGTGGACAGACGGTGCTGTGGGGGAAGTTAGAGCTCTTAACAATAATAAGTGCCCGTGCCTGTACAGTGTTTTTAAGTTCACGATACACTTTCGTACAAGTTGTTTCATTTGGTCTTGGCCGAGTCCCGTGAGGGCAGTTGGGAGTTACTGGTCTCCACCTACACATGGGGGACAGAAGGTCAGCGAAGCCAGGGTGGAGAGTGTGAGCAGGAACAGGCCTGGCTTGAATCAGTTTGGCTCAGCCCACACCCTTCACTTTTAAAAGCCACAATCACACGACAGTTACATAAGTAAATCCCGCTTGATGGTTAGACAAAGCCAGAGATGTCAGACCAGAGCCTCGGTGGTTCTGAGCATGGGCGCAGTCCGACGCCCGGCCTCTCCGGTCTCCGCAGGGTGTGCCTGGCTGAGGTGTACCAAGACAAGGCCCTCGTCGGCGATTTCCTGAATCGGAAGTGTGACTACGAAGACCCAAAGGTAGGCCAGGTGCTCTGGAGGCAGCGGTTTCCAGGTCCTGGTGCAGACCTCCGGCTCTCACAGTGCCTCTGCCAGCCTTACGGACATGGGGCTTTTTCATGCTCATTTGAGAAAATGACTTGTCAGTTCTTTGGCTTTAAACTTCATCTGATCTGCCTCCAGTGTTAGTTCGTAAAGATGATCAGCATTCGACGTGCACCTTCGCAGGGCTGCTGGGCCTGGGGCCTGCTTGTTAAGGAAACAAGGCAGCTCTTCAAGGAGAGCGGACAACACACGGTTATAAGCAGCTAGGCTGCCTGGAAAGCTTGCAGATGGGAGATGGGACTCTTTCCGAGTGGCCTGTCCAGTGGGGCTGGAAAAGTGGCCGGCAAGAAAGGAAGCATCTTTACAGACCCAGGTGTCTGTGCGTGTCAGGCCTCAGGCCAGGCGAGGCCAACCAAATGGAGACCCAGCCCTTCCCTTGGGGAGCCACGGGGTAGCGGGACGCGCAGAGGGGTAAATGGGCCGCGCGGACCAGTGCAGTCACCCTGAGAGAGGAGAGCACGGGCCTGCAGGAGCACCAGGGGCGCGTGCGGCGCCAGTAGCAGAAAGACAACCTCACAGGGGCTTGAGGCTTTGTTTCCCTCACGCCCAGCAGGCTGCAGGTAGGCGGTTGAGGGCGTTCGCAGTAAAGCAGAGACGTCGTCAGGACCCAGATTTGTTCAGTCACTGCTCTTTTGGTCCCTGGCAGCCAGCTGTGCATCCTCATGCCAGTCACCTCATGGTTGCTGATTGACTGCTGGGGCTCGCGTCCACACAACGAATCCGATGACAGAAGACATGGGGAAAGGGGCTGCCTTGGGCTCACTGGGCCCTCGTGTCAGGAAGGGGGCAGCCTTTCCCAGAAGCCCCCGGGGTTGCCATCATTAGCTTAGCCCCGTCCTGACTCGTCCAGATGGGCTGAGCGCACATGCTCCCCAAACCACGTCAGAGTTGGCTCCACTCCTGAGCAAGATGGGGGTGGAGAAAGTAGGCGACCAACAGCGCCCACTACAGAGGGCTTCAGTGCAGCCACTGCACCCAGACTCTGCAGATGAGCCAGCTGAGGCAAAGGCCGTGAAGGGAGGGGGAGCGAGGTGGCCTGTGCGCGTAGGTTGGGATTGCCACGGCAAGATGCGGCAGAGAAGGAATGAGCTCACCCCGTGTTGGATGCGTCGTCCGTGTGCTGGCCACACGGCGGAGGGTAAACTGGAGGGGTGAGACTAGAGGTGGCAGGGCAGTGAGGAGGCCATGTGGTGTTCTGGTCTGGAATGGGGTGGTCGCAGTGCAGGTGTGCATGAGGGGACAGGTTTGGGGTCCGTGGCTGAGTGGCAGGGGTGGGTTGGAGGAGAGGAAGGAGGTAGGCTCACACAGCGTGAGCCAGGGAAGAACCTGGGATGGGGAGGTGACGGAGCACGGGCCTGCTGGCGGGACTGGGGCACAGTGGGCATGCCGGGGCCTGGGCAGGACAGGTTGGGTCTTCCTGGGGCTGGAAGAGAGAGGCAGCGGTATGGTTGCAAGGGCTCAGCTGTTTGTTGTTACCAGGTGTGCCAAATCCCCGAGCGTCTGTCTGCTTCCCGGGTGGATTCGGTGGGCTGGGGGTGCTGGAGGGCCGAGGAGCGGCACTGTTTCTGGGAGGTGGCTGCCACGAGAGTTTGGCACGAGATTTTTTCCTTGACGTATCTTGTTGAAACCTCCCTTCAGGGAGAGAAAGGGCTTAACGTATTCTCTCATATTGAAAGGTTTGTGCCAGCGAGTTTAAAGAATTCGTGGAGAAGCTTAAAGAGAAGTTTAGTTCATCCCTAAAGAACCCTAACCTTGAAATCCCAGACACAATCCAGGAGCTCTTTGCCAGGTAAGGTCCTTCCCGGAAGGTTCTATGTGATCCTCGTGGGGCATGAGAAGATGTCACCGGTGGGGGCTTGGAATGGGGGGCCCCACCTCCCATAGCCCCCCAGGCACTCTCACTCGCCCTCCCCTACAGGCCCTGCCACTGACTTAACTCTGCCCCTCTCCGGTGGCTGGTGCGCTTTTGCTGAGATTGCTCATTTTCCACAGGAGGCAACTCTGAGGTGTAACTAACTTGCCCAAGGTCACAGTGCTTGTGAGCAACAGGGCCAGGATTGGAGCCTAGGCTGCTCTGACTTCAGAGCCCCTGCAGTTTCCAACTCGACCGCTCGGCCTCTGGAGAAAGACACACTTCGGTTTGAGCACAGGACCCTGTGAGATTTTAAAATCTCGTGTTCTGTGAACCAGGCCGTTTCCTCTGCTTAATCCCAGTGTGAATCCCCTCTCTCCACCATCCTCAAGACAGTCTGTCTGGCCCCTGGACTTCTGAATCACCCTCTCTAAGGAGACAGCGTTTATCATTCGGTTTCTGCGTGTGACTTTGGAATACCTTTGCAGTTAGCCCTCCGTGTTTCTGTGGAGACCTCATCCTTCCATTTGTTCAGTAAATAATTTGTATAGCACCCACCGTGTACCAGGCCTAAGGAGTGATTCATAGTCGTTTTCAGAGTTGGCACCCGTTAGCTATTTTGGGAGTTTTGGTTTTATTAACGGCAGGAAAATGTTCCCCAGATTACCCAACGGCACAGTTTATATTCAAAAATAAACTGTTTCACATGCCCTGTTCACCTGCATGTAATTTGTATTGCCACGGATTTTCAGTGAAGGTCTGGGGCCACTTTTAGTTTTAAAAGAAGATAAAGAATTTAAAGGAGCGAACCATTTAGAGGAAAGGAAAAGTTTCCACTGTAACAGTTTAATTCTAAATTTATTCTTTAGCATTCTGGCAGGCAAGGCCCAAACAAAAATGGTTCCAAATATTTTCTTGTTTGACTAAAAATAGTTGACTTGTTTTTCTGAAAAGGTGCTTTTTCTTGCTACTGAATTTCAGGAAATGTTTACTACGGCAAAGATGAATTTTGACTTCAGTTTTGTAGAAACCAACGAAATGGCTTACAGATGGGAATGGTTTTTGAAAAGTCGGTTCTGTGATTTATCTTGTATTTATTTGCTTGGTATGAACACAATAAACCAACTTTACATGAAGCTTTAAAAAAAAGGAGCAATAATTTGTAATTCCAACACCTAATACAGGCATTCCTCTTTTGGGTATTTTCTTCCAGTCTTTTTTATGCTCATTTTTAATCATAAGCCTGCAATTAATAGTAGCTGCCTGCCTATTACCATTTTCCTATCTCATTTCATAATTGTCAGTAAATGAATGTTACCTGTTTTCTCAACCCTCGTCTTTTTTTTTTTTTTTAATTCTTACCCAAGGACACTTTTTCATTGCTTTTAGAGAGAGGGGAAGGGCTAGAGAGAAACACTGATGCAAGAGAAGCATCAGCCAGTTGCTTCCTGCACGCGCCTGAGCAGGGGACTGCACGCGCCTGGACCAAGGATTGAACCTGCAACCCAGGCGTGTGCCCTGACTGGGAACCGAACCCTCGACTTTTTGGTTAGGGGACAACACTCGAACTGAATGAACCACACCAGCCAGGGTTCACCCCTCATTTTTTAACATTCTTATTTGAGGAACAGAAGACAGTATATTCTCATTTTAGTTTATTGAGTTGGCAAAAAAGTCCATGTAGTTTTCTCCATAAAATAAAAGACACATTTTTCTTTTTCACTAATAACCTTATTAATTTGGATATTGAAGTATGCCAGCTGTCTCCTGCATGGTATAACACTAATTGTTCTCAGTTAACGTCTCGATTTGATCGCCGTCAACTTCAGCAGGCCCCTGACTGTGGAGCATCGTCCAGCGAGGACTCTCCTGCACGAGACTGCACACACCACTTTGGGCACATTCCAGCAGTCACGGCACCTTCTCCATGCACTGCACAGATCTTTTCTTGCGTTTCAGTTGCATTTTTACCTTTCTTGAAGTAATAGAGCCCAGTATGCCAAAAATGTTGTGTATTTTCTTCCATCTTCAATGTTAAAATGGCTGCACAAAAACTCACTAATTTGATGTCGTTTTAAATGCACGCTGATATGACAGCTGTCACAATACAATCTAACAAAATTGTTTCAAATGAAATTAAAGACAGCTAAGCACTATTAGGGCCATCTTATGGAAAAAAAAACAAATGAACTTTTTGACCAAAACAATATATGTACATGTTTGAATTTTAGTGAATTTAACATTTTTAAAAAGATGTTTCGGCCAGTAAATGGCCATCGTGAGCGTGCTGCAGCTTCGGTCTGTGAAGGTCTGCTGTGCTGCGCGGGCACGCTCTTTTTTCGTTTCTTACGCAGATACCGAGTTCTGGCTATTGGAGACAAAAAGTACCAAATCGGGAAGGAGGACGAACTTAATAGGCAAGTACTGACACACCGAGTGCGTTTCCTCGGCTGCTTGATTGGGGTGACTGCAACCTAGGACAGGGGTGGTCTGGGGCCAGGCCCAGCTGGCCGCCTGTTTTTGTCAGTAGAGTCCTGTTGGAACACAGCCGGCCCGTTCTGTGTCTCGTCTGTGTTGCTTTCGTCAGCACAGCAGAGGAGTGGCTGCATCGAGGCTACATAACCTGCGAAGACCAAATCGCTTCTCTGGCCCTTTACAGGCAAAGTCCGCTGGCCCCGGACCTCTCACATCGCTGACCTGGCCTCGGGATGGGCTGGGGACGGTGTGAGCTCTCGGCCCATGAGCTTTCTGAGCAAAAGTGGGTAGAAAGCTCAGCTTTCCCCCCCATCTTGGATAATCAATATTCGGTTTGATTTTAGCTCTGTATTTCAGTGAGAAGCCCATTCTCTTCGGAGAAACCTTCTCCAATTGGATGAAAACAAAATATAAGCACTTAACCACATTTACTAATTGTCGTGAAAACATTTCCAGGTTATGTCAGCCCCTATCCCCCAGGCTGCAACCCTTTCCCTATAAAAATGGGCCAGTTGGTGGGGTTTAGAAACCACCATGTATTTTGTCTTGGTTTATAGTTTGTGTACTCAGGTCGTTTCTGTGAGATTGAAAACTCGTTAATGAGAACTGCGTCTGCCCAGGATGCATGGTGTGCGTGGCCTTGTGTCACCCTCCCCTCCTCTTTCAGCATGGACGACATTCACTTCCTGGTGCTCCAGAACCTGATCCAGAGCACGCTGGCCCTCTCGGACAGCCAGATGAAGTCCTGCCAGTCCTTCCAGGTGGGTGTCGGAGACCCAGCATCCGCTTCACAGCAGCGCCCTGGGACTGCGGTCCCCTCGGGGGCCAGTGCCACGTGAGGTTTTGTCCTTTCTCTTCTCAGCCATGGGACCCAGGGGCCCTGAGTTTCCCTAAGATGCTGGCCCTCACTCACCTCATCCTTAGATAGAGTGCAGGCACAAGGCCCACCCAGCTCCACAGTCCCAGTGCTTTGATGGGAGGCGGACTCGTAGGAGGCGACGCTGGATGGGCAGGTCCCACTCACAGGTGTCCTTGTCTATCCTAGTGAGGGTGGGCGTTCTCCCTGCTGGAGAACGTCTTTGGGGTGTGAGGTGGGGAAGGAACACTGGCTGACACAGGCATCAGAGGGTGACTGCATGGAGAATGGTCAAGGTGGAGGGGTGGCACGTGTAGAAGCAGGGAGAGCCGTTGGCTAGAGGCTGCAGTGGGAAACAGTGGCAAACCAGTTGGTGGTGGTGTAGACAGCGTGAACCAGGTGCATTTGGGAACGTGTCTGGGGCAGCGCCCACCAGACACACGACGTGTTGGGCGAGGAGGAGAGAGAGGTAGCACAGGTGACTTTGTGTTCACTTCTGGCGTCTTTGCGTCCAAAGCAACAGGTGTGGGGTGCAGAGCCTCCCTTTGTCCCCAGTCACTGTCCTCTTCGGTCTCTGAGGGGTGACGTGACAGTCGGGCTGGCAGTCAGGGCTGCTGGCTCCCACTAGGCTCTGCCCCGCACACCCCAAGGGTCAGCTCCAGCCCCAGCGCACCCCCGCGTCCCAGCTGTCCCTGGCTCGCTGCTCACCCCGACGCGCTGTGTTGCAGACATTCCGCCTGTACCAGGAATACAAGGATGAGATTCTCGTGAAGGCCTTCGTGGAGTGCCAGAAAAGGAGCTTGGTCAACCGGCGCCGCGTCAACCACACGCTGGGCCCGAAGAAGAACCGGGCTCTACCCTTCGTGCCCATGTCCTACCAGCTGTCCCAGAGCTACTACAGGTGGGCACACACTCGGGAAGCCTTGGCCTGGCCCTAGGAGGGGTGGGGCTCCCGGTGTCGGAGACCCAGCCACGGTAGCACATGTGAGTGCAAGTAGCAGGACATCCACACTCATCGGAGAACACGGCAGCCAGGGCTGTGCGGCCTCTGGAAACGCGTGTCCTCACCCACACCTCTCTGTCCCGGGGGGGCAGAAGGCCGACACTTGCAGTGTTTTGTGTTGGGGCGTTTACCCTTTTTACCCTTTTCACCGGTAGTTCGTCTCCCTTTCTCCTGTCAAATTGGGTAACATGAGCTTCTAATGCGATACTTGGTCCAGTTACAGTGCACCTCCCCGGTGGCATAGCCTCAGTCCCTAATCCTCACCCTCAGAGCTGCACCAAGTCACCCTTCGTGTGGGCGCACAGGCCTTGTTGTGAGGCCGTCAGCTATTGCTGAGGCTCAGTCCACAGCACAGCAGCGCCCCCAGTGGTGGGGTGGGTTGTTGAGAATTGCCTGATGGGGCCCCTCCTGCTAGGAGCGTCCCTCTCAGCTCACAGCTCACAGCTGACAGCGTGGCCTCACGCCAGGCAGACCTGGCTGCTGTTCGCTGCACATCTGGCATCCTGCTCCCCCAGCCTCCTTAACCACGCAGAGGAAGTCCATTAAAACAGTCCCAGAAGTTTGTGGCAGCTCTGCCCTGCGCTGCCTTCCCCCTCTCCCTGCCGGTCTCCTGACCGATCCTCAGCCCCATGCAGAGACCCCTTCAGACACAGAACAACAGCCTGAACGTTGTTCTGTTTCCTTCATCCCTTTCTCTGCCTGTGACCCCAGACACTTGCTCCTTTCCCAAACACCCATCCCAGTGACCCTCGGTCCCTTTTCCTTTCCGGGGAGCGGCCTGACGCAGTAAAAAGAGCCGTGACCTGGGAAGCAGAAGAGGTATATTCGGGCCCAACAAGGCCATGTGACCTTGAGCCCCTTAATGGACTGCAGCATCCCCGTCTGAGCCGAGAGCAGTGCTCTGCAGACCAGAAAGACCTGTGGGTCTTCCTCTGTCTCTGTGGGACAGAGTCTTGGAAGGTCGCACTTCAGACCAAGACAAGGGCAGTCGCCTTTTGGAGACAGTGAGGTTGAGCACACGGGTGTCCTCTCGTTGCTGGGTGGGCTCAGGGCTTGCCTCGTGTAAAAGATTGTTATGACGAAACACATATCCGTCTCCCCGTTTGGCACCTGTTTCTAGTGAGTGCCTCGGTGAGTGGGGAGGGTGGGCGCAGTCAGGTCGGAGTGCGGCGCCGTCACCAGAGAAGCCGGTCGGTGCGCTGCTGCCTTCGAGGGAAGGCTTCCGCGTCCTGTCCTCAGGGAGGCCCCACCCCTCTGTCTGTCTGTGTAGGATCTTCACGTGGCGGTTTCCCTGCACCACCTGCACAGAATCCTTCCAGTTCTTCGACAGAATCCGGGCTGCCGGCATGTTGGACCAGCCTGATAATTTTTCCTTCAAAGACCAGGACAGTAACGACTGCCCGAGTGACCTGGTAGCGTTTTCTTTGGACGGCCCCGGAGGACACTGTGCAGCCACCCTGACCCTCTTCTCTTTGGGGCTCATCTCCGTGGACGTCAGAATCCCCGAGCAGATCGTGGTGGTGGACAGTTCAATGGTGGAGAACGAGGTCATTAAGAGGTAAGGGCGGAGCCCTCGGCGGCTGCTCACGCCACCCTGAGCAGCTAGGGGCTTTCCGCAGCTTCATTTCCTCGTCCCTGTGGTGTCCACAGCTGCGTTTGCTTGGGCATCTGGTCTGCAGTTATGAGCAAGCATGTGCTGGCCTCTCTGTGCCATGTCAGCGCTGTGTGGGCATTTGCCTGAGAAGACAGCAGAGTCACGTGCTGCCTCCCATGGCTCCCGGCGGGGCTTCCCATACCTGGGAAGTGGGACCCGCAGGGACACGTCCTGGGCAGGGCCACCTGCCGGAGCCTTGGCCACCAGGGGAGCCAGAGGCATGACTTGGCTATGCCAAAGAGAAGCACACGGGGCATTGTAGTGAGGAGGGTCGAACAGAGAAGGAGGGGTTGGCGAAAGGTCCTTGATGGTGTAGTAGCTGGACTGGGATTTAATGGGAAGTGGGTGTTTCGTGGACGGAGACTAGGGAGGGTTTTCAGGCAAAAGGAGTGGCCCTTGGAAAGACGGTGTGTGAACAGGGGTGTGGAAAGGTGGGTGAGGGGCATCTGGAGTGGCAGTCCATGCCGACCCTCACAGCCAGAGGCCGGGGTGCCTGGGCCATCGCCAGGCCCAGCCACAGACTCGGGGCTACGTTGCACGCCGGAGGGATGGCCGGGCAGCAGGCAGGCTGGGCCCAAGCTCAGCCATCTAGACAGTTTTCTTCTCCCAGCATGGGGAAGGATGGAGCCTTGGAAGAGGATGAGGAGGAAGAGGAAGATTTGGACGAAGACCCAGGGGGCAAGCGCCAAAGCATCGAGGTGAAAGCCCCCCAGGCCTCGCACACCAACTACCTGCTGATGAGGGGCTACTGCGCCCCGGGCATCGTGAGCACCCGGAACCTCAACCCCAACGACAGCATCGTGGTGAACTCCTGCCACGTGCGGTTCTGGCTCCGCAGCAGCCCCTTGCCCACCGGGCTCGGGCCTACCGGTGAGCGCCGCCCCCGGCCCGGCCTGCGACCCAGACCCTGGTGCCCGCCTCCCAGCTCCCAGGCCAAGTGCTGAGGCCCAGCCAGCAGCCAGCTGGAGGAGCCTGGGTCCCAGTCCTCTCCCCGGCCCCGTCGGTGGGGGGCCGAGGCTGTGCCCACACTCACGTTAGAACTTCCCCTTGCGGGGCCCCGTGTCCATGTTCCCAGGCCCCGGAGGGCACACGGGAGCAGCAGCTGCCCCCGGCCCTGGCCTGTTCTCCCACTGCTTCTGTCTGTAGCCCTGCTCGTGGTCCCCTTCGTAACTCTACGCACTTTTGTGAAATTTTTAAGTATTTTGAGTTCTTACTGTGAAAAATTAGTATTCCACTTACATTATCTCTCACATCCTTTACTTCTGACTTTTATACATTTTTTTAAAAGATTTTATTTATTTACTTTTTAGAGAGGGAAGGGAGGGAGAAAGAGAGAGAGAGAGAGAGAGAGAGAGAGA